>JANEYF010002861.1:0-68369 GCA_029963845.1 Rhamnusium bicolor | reverse complement strand
ACGGACACGTGTTCGGAGTTATTGCCCCTCATCAGCGTAGCGTAGCTAAGGAATTGGATCTACGATGGGATAGATCAGGAACAAATACTAAAATAAGACTGGAAAGTTCAGTACACAGTACTCAATTAGTGCCTTCATGTTCCCATGTGCCACATTTGAGGCCTCGATAAGCACAGTCAACACACAGAGCTCCATGTGTACTGCTCCACTAATTGAGTACTGTGTACTGTACTTTCCAGCCTTATTTTAGTTCTTGTTCCTCGATCGGTTCCGCATCGTAGATCCCCTCACACGATACGCTGATGAAGGGCAATAACTCCGAAATATGTGTCCGTAGCTGCATAATTGTTTCTTTTTGGGGGATATGGCACTAAACCTTCTTTGTTTTATTTTGAACCCCAATAAATCTATCTTGTTTTATATGTATGTACCAGGTGGAAATGAGCAGTACACATAGAGCTCTGTGTGTTGACTATGCTCATCGAGGCCCCAAATGTGGCACATGGGAACATGAAGGCACTAATTGAGTACTGTGTACTGTACTTTCCAGCCTTATTTTAGTTCTTGTTCCTGATCTATCCCATCGTAGATCCAATTCCTTGGCTACGCTACGCTGATGAACGGCAATAACTCCGAAACACGTGTCCGTAGCTGCATAATTGTTTCTTTTTGGGGGATATGGCACTAAACCTTCTTTGTTTTATTTTGAACCCCAATAAATCTATCTTGTTTTATATGTATGTGCCAGGTGGAAATGAGCAATACACATAGAGCTCTGTGTGTTGACTGTGCTCATCGAGGCCCCAAATGTGGCACATGGGAACATGAAGGCACTAATTGAATACTGTGTACTGTACTTTCCAGCCTTATTTTAGTTCTTGTTCCTGGTCTATCCCATCGTAGATCCAATTCCTTAGCTACGATACGCTGATGAGGGGCAATAACTCCGAAACATGTATCCGTAGCTGCATAATTGTTTCTTTTTGGAGGATATGGCACTAAACCCTCTTTGTATTATTCACAATTATTATATTACACTATCTGAACATAAAATCCATCAACTTCGTGAACTGATACTGTGCTTTTGTACAGTTAGCGCAACGTCTTAAACAATTAATTAACTGGGGAGATATTATTATTCAGGTGATAATACTTAGTGTAAATTCATAATAAATACATTTAAGTGAAGACATACTTATTTTGTTACACTAGAGGGAAAAACAAGACAAACAAATAAATATAGGCTTGTTTTACAAGAAATTAATGTAATATTTGATATCGTTCTTTGGCGCACTGGCGGTTCTTCTATAGGGTCATTTGGTCAATGACCTCCCACATACAAATAAAAAATAGAGATATTAATTTTCTGAAGTTTAAAAATATATAATATATATATTTTTCAGAATATTAAAAATATGTGTATTATATATTTTTAAACTTCAGAAAATGAATAGCTCTATTTTTCTATTTGTATGTGGGAGGTCATTGACCAAATTACCCTATAGAAGAACCGCCAGTGCTTTGGAGACTATTGGGCAGCTACTATATACATAAAAATTAGGTTTTCTATCGTTTCGGTTTATTAAACCATCGTCAGAGAAACTATTAATTAGATGTTTATTGTAAATTTTATTACATATTAGGTGTTATTTGTTTGCCTGTTTTAACGCAACTAACTGAGTCGCAGCTGATTATATAAAAAAGACGCAATATACGACAATTTCATTAAGTGAATAAATAACTTTTCCATTTCACGAACTGGAAAAAAAGTGTTCAGATTGTGAAAAACTGTGATTGCACGATCTGGCTCCAATTCACGATGTGGATGGCCATTTCACGAAACCGACAATTACGATAAGTGGATGCAACACATACAACCTTCTTACACTGATGTTGTCTTAAGATATTGTCTGTCATAACTTATCTTTTATAATATCCTGCACTGATAAAAAACGCGGACACACAAACACTCCCATTGACTTTGTCACAGTCGAAGCCGGGATCTGAACCAGGGAGTCAGCAGACAGTAAGACCAGATACATTTGTCAGTTAGTCACGAGCTACTGAACTCGGGTAAAATAAAAAAAAAACAAATAAAAACACTTTGGCAAGGCCATAACTTATGTCATAAGATGCAGAACAAAAATCATTTGACACATAATCGAAACGTCGACTACCTCAAAAAGGCATTTTTTCTGTTCCATCTCGGGCTAATTCCACTAGCTGTAACTTCCATGATAGATCAGGCCGCTAATCATCTAAGGAAATTATCTTTAATTCGAAATATCCTATTTATTTTTCTTATTGTCCATATTTTATATTTTTGTTGTAAAAGTAACAATTTGCTACCTTTTTTAACTAAAAAAAAAAAAAAATTAAAAGATTTACCTATTTCCCCCTCGGAATTTCTTTTAACATTATCAGTATATACAGTGGAGGCAGACTAATTGTAAACGACAGCAAATAATAATTTAATCTTTTTTTATTCTGAAATTAATATAAGAAAATCCAAATGCTATTTCGATGTTACTATTGTTGTTTATATTTTTTTTTCTGGCGGAAAACATTTAATTCGAAATAAAGAGTTTGATCCTCGCTTCACGATCAAGAATGTAAAATTTGGAGGTGGTTCTCTCATGGTGTGGAGCTGCTTTTCTTGGAGTGGTGTTGGCCCACATTACAGAATAAATGGTACCATGGTTCAATATAAATACATCAATATACTGGAAAACGTCATGCAACCTACGCAGTAGCAAATTTATCGGTACTTTGGAAATTCCAGCATAACAATGATCCTAAACATTCTCCTAGAAGAGTAACTGCCTAGTTTCAAGATAATCATATGGAAGTTTTACAGTGGGATTCGTATAGCTCAGACCTTAACCCCATAGAAAAACTCCAGATAATGGTTAAACATCAAGTATGGTTGAAATTTACGAATTATTGGACGGTATCAGGCAAACATGGGCAGACATTCCAGTAGAGACATGTAAACGTTTAGTAGAATCTATGTCTAGAAGATATTTTAAAGTTATTGAAGCTAATGGGCATTCAATTAAGTTTTGAGAAAATTTATTTGTTGTTAAAAAATTTATAATATTAATATTACGTTTCCGGAAATGTGGTTTTTTCAAATAAGTTCAATAAAGAAAAAAAGTCCATCTTTTATTTTATGCAAGAAAATATATATACACAAACAATAGTAACATCGAAATAGTATTTGAATTTTCTTATGTTAATTTCAGAATAAAAAATAATGAATTATTATTTGCTGTCGTTTCCAGTTAGTCTTCCGCCACTGTATATTATTAATGTTCAAACACTCGGGTGTATAAATAAATAGATATCGTAAACTGGATCTCTATGTGTTCATGTTACTGCAAATTTTATTTAAAAAAAATGTATGAGTACACTACTGAGGGTTTTTAAAAAATACTAATTTAAAACCTTCACCTACATAAAAATTCCCATAAAAAGTTCTTACAAATCAAAGACAGTGACATAAAATGACCGAAAACGCATTGAAAAATCGGAATATTACGTCTAGATTAAGCCAACAAAAGAACTAGGGGACTGGAAGCATGTTTAAACCCTCAGGATAGAGCTTTACCATGTAGACGTCACTTTAGACACAACGGGCGGTCTTTTTTGGAGGTGTCAACCATCACATGATCACTTATTCCCATCCGTGCGTTCATACTGTGACGCACTGCCTCAGGAGAACGATAGAGTTTCCCATTCTAATGCCGCAGTAGGTTCAACGGTAGCATCTCTGTGTTCTTTATATTTTGCCGAAAATTTAAGCTTTAAACATATTATGAATGCATGTATAAGGTCTCATGAGTATTGTAGTACTGATGAATGAACACAATAAGCAAAATAGTTTGGTTGTTAATTTATTATCCAGTGTCATAATTTTATTAATTTTGATTTTATGTTAATCAGTTTACCTGTAATTTTGTTTTGTTAAATATTCTAAATGCGTATCCAATCGAAGAGATAATTTTTGTAAGGATGGCAAAATAATATACCTGATACTCCTATTTGTGGTAAATTAAATAAGAGTCGTTTATATGTTTTCGTAATATTTTTTTCATTTTGAAGATTTTTTAAAATTTCCTTGTATCTCGTTCAAGATGAAAGATTTTCAAAATATATTTTTTGCCTCCAGATTCACATGAACATTTTAATGATCCTTCCTTTTGTTTTCAAAACATAAACTAGACTTGCATTTTTTAAACAGAATAGGTTTTTATTTGTGCTACATAATAATAACAAAATAAAAAAATTTAATTCATTACATTTTCTTTTATGTATAATTTATACCACCATGATATCTGCTAGAATCTTCGAAAGAAACAAATGGAGATTTTGCTTCTTGAGGAAAGATTATCACACAATAATAAACCGAAGGCCGTGGCCCTAGCGGTCTATCATTGGTGGTCACTGTCAGTTGCTATAAATAATACATTTTAACCAAATATTAACATAGTAAGTGCATATTGCTTCATCTAAAATAAAATACAAGGAAAATGAAATTCTACTTGTTGCTTACAAATTTTAAAAGAAAATAAGTAATTAAAAAAAAACTCCCTAATTTTTATATTTAACTTACCAATAATCTATTACATTTTGCATATTTTCTAGACTTTGATAAACTCAAGCCTTTACCTTTTTTCATGAATACGTAAAACAGATTTAGGTGTTTTTATATTGTTTTACAATTTATTGAATAGCCTAGGTCCAATATTTGTAAGACATTTTTTCCCAGTTGTCTTATCAGTGACATCAGTTTTTAATAGCCGATTTCTCTATTTCCTGTCATATATATGGTCAATTGTAACAAAGGAATTTATATTTAGAAAAACATGACTCAAAACTCTTATAATATGGGGGGGGGGGGGGGGGGGGGGGGGGGGGGGGGGAGAAAGGGGGGGGGGGGGGGGGGGAAAAAAGGGGGGGGAAAGGGGGGAAAAAAGAAGGAGAAAAAAAGGGGGGGGGGAGGGGGGGGGGGGGGGGGGGGGGGGGGGGGGGGGGGGGGGGGGGGGGGGGGGGGGGGGGGGGGGGGGGGGGGGGGGGGGGGGGGGGGGGGGGGGGGGGGGGGGGGGGGGGGGGGGGGGGGGGGGGGGGGGGAGGCCACAACACCCCCACCAAAAAAAAAAGGGGGGGGGGGGGGGGGGCGGCGGGGGGGGGGGGGGGGGGGGGGGGGGGGGGGGGGGGGGGGGGGGGGGGGGGGGGGGGGCCCCCCCCCGCCCGGGGGGGGGGGGGGGGGGGGGGGGGGGGGGGGGGGGGGGGGGGGGGGGGGGGGGGGAGGGGGGGGGGGGGGGGGGGGGGGGGGGAGAAAAAAAAAAATAAAAAAAAAATAAACAGGGGGGGGGTGGGGGGGGGGGGGGGGGGGGGGGGGGGGGGGGGGGGGGGGGGGGGGGGGTTTTGGGGGGATAAGTGTTTTGGATGGTTCAATTTGGTTTCCATATACAAAAGTGCTAAATTTATCCTCTCAGTTTTTGTCATTTTCCTTCCGATTTCAATGTGAGTAGTTCATATGGATAAATTAAATATAAAATAATACCCAAAACAGTTCCTTGCGGTACATAATAAGTTATTTTTTGCATCACTTTGTATGTTATTTATTTTAACATATTGTATCTTATTACTTCCTCACCCATCAAAGTGAGGGTTATGTATTTGTGAAAAAAATTTTGAAAATTTTTATTGCATTTCTGTACGAATCTCGACGAATTATGACGATACACAAAATTTCAGAGAGAAAAAATTTTCTGTCTGTGTCTGTGAGGTTCGCGATAGCCGCTAATATTTTTGAGATAAAGCTTTCAAATTTGGTACACACATTTTAGAGATCAAGGAAGAGATTGCGTTCGTTGATGAGCAAAATCGGTCCCAATGTCTAAAAAAAATATTAGTGACATTCCACCAATGTGATTTTTTTGAAACGTCAAAATGTGATTTTTTTGAAACGTCAAAAAATTTGTTTTTTTTGAAACGTCAAAAATTACTTTTATTATAAACTCCACTACACATCGACTTTTACTACGGTGAGGAGGTTTTGATCTTCAAGTAATAATTGGCAGCAGGATATGAGTAAGTTATGTTTCCTCGAAATCCGATGTTATGTCCTATGGCGTTTCTTTGAAATCTTGGGGCACATTGCATTCCTTCAGTATTTTATTTATTAAAAAAATATATTGGTTTTGCAATATAAACAGGTACCTTGACTGTTTCACTTTCTGTCATCGTGGTCAGGAGCTTTGTTATTTTTTAATTTTGAAATAATATCTTGGATTTCCTCCTCACGAAATTTGATTTTCATTATGCCTCACTTGTTTGCTTTTACAATGAATAGGACATTAAATAACAAGCATGTTTTAATTATGATTTTCATTTCATGCTTTATTTAAGAACTATATAAAATAACGTGTAGACAATAAATTATTTCAAATTCTTAGGTATATTGCAACAAGAGAAGACAAAGTTTGTCCTTTATGCAAGAAGGTTTCTCCCCATTTTACTGGAATATCCAGAAGTTGGCTGCACACTCATTTTTCAGATTGGTAGAGGAGCAGATGCACCTGTCCACTGGCCTACACATTTTCCAGACCTCAACCCGCTTGATTTTTCATTATCGTGCTATTTGAAATAAATAATTTATGTAGCCTATTAATATTAATAATTCCAAATATACAACTAAATTGTAGCAAAAATCTGTGATCAAAGTTGTCCCATTTTTTATTGTCCTCAACTATACAAGTTTTAGGCTTCTCCCACAGTAGAAGCGTGTTCATGCGACTTGTGATTTGCACGAATACGTACGACTATGCGCGATCAATTCCAATTGCTGGCTTTAGATATCCTTGTCTCGCCCAGCAGCTGCAGGCTGAATCGAAGGGATGATTGATCCTAACAGTCCAGACAAATATCTAGTCCAAAGATCAGTTCCAGTTCCTAGTTTGCGCCAACCTATTTGCGCTTTGAGAAGGTCTGCTTTTTTAGCGGCTAGTGAAGAATGACTGGAGGGTTATTCAACGTTCAGCGGCTCGGATTTTTTTAGTTCGACATTTCGACCAGTCAGAATTCCTTTATGGTTCTTGCATCTACAATCCAAGAAAATAGAAAAGTCCGCTTTCGTGTCGTCCGCATCATAGAGCTGTATCGATCGGTCGGAGTTGGACTTGTACCTAATTTAATTATCATTTAGGACCAATTGCACTAGTCCAACTTACAGGACCTATTCCTAAAAGTTGTCCCATTTTTCAATTGTTCGCAACTGTAGAATCTATTGTTCGGATGTTGCCGCACGATCAATAAAAGCCTTAGAAGTTAGAATGACAGATTATGTCACTCTTAATTTTTATGGAGCGTATATATTTAATTTTTAAAATTTCTGCCGTACTTTCAACATATTTTTTAATATGCGTAGGGTATTTCAAATTATGTTAATAACATTTATTAAATATACAAATCAAATCATTAATATTATATCCTTCGTGTCATCTGATCTTATATAAGTAAATACGACAATTGATAAGATTGATGTCCTGAAAAAAATTCGCGAATTATCAGATATATTTTCAGGAAATCTACGCAATTTAGAAATATTCTGGGTATAGATTAACTGATAGCTTCATTCACAAATATATACGATTTTTTAAGGTATAGGCTGTATACAATTATCTTTATTATATAGATATTGGTATAAATCTATATATATATATATATATATATATATATATATATATATCATATATATATATATATAGAACCTATATATATATTTCGTACCAAAATAGCCTTTTTAATTACACAACTTTTAGTCGGTAGCAAATAAATTCGCACTCCACAGATAATTTTAACAAATTATTTTATTTCAAAATAACTCAAGTAAATCTATTTTGTGTTACCGAATACATCAGCATCTATCAAGTTAATAACATGTTCTTGTTAATCTGCGTGTGCTAGGGATAGTGGGGTGTCGTAATTAATATCCAGAGTAATTAAGAAGGTCGTCATCTTCAAGTGTAAAATAAGGGGTGGTTTATGTAAGCAAGGGGTGGGTGGTGAGTTCGTAGCTATAATCAAAGTGTCGCGTCAGGTTATTAGCTCGTATATCAACAGACAGCTGCCAATGATGGCTTATAGTTGACCTTTCTCTATCTCTTTCTTCTAAGACTATCTCCCTCGTCGTTTTCTCTTGAAGGGTAAAATCTGCTCTGTGTCTTATATGATCAATTATCTGCTTCTTGTTTTGACATTTAGGAAATAACTTTTAGATAACTTCAAATTGAATACAGTTTCCTGCAGGATTTTCAGATCGTTTATTACGGAATTATGAAACGAAAATCTTATGTTTTGGAAGGTTGTAACAGCGCTTTACCAACCAGTTAGTTCAAGAAATCCCAGATATTATTTTGTTGAAGTGTTTGATAAGTACAGTTGATTGTCGGTTTTTAAATATATTTGGGTAAAGTACCCACTGTCCTTATTACTTTTATCTTAGATTGTTTGTAAATATTGTCTATGCTTTCTTTATCTGTAACGGAAATGGATAAGATAAGCATGTTAATGCAAATTTTGAGTTTCTAAAAAAGCACCAATAAATTATAAAAACGTCAATAAATTTGATTATCAGGTGTGCGTAGTTTAATTTTGACCTGTTTATATATTTTTTTGTATTCGTTGTACCTGTAATAATAATAAAAGAAATATAATAATCATATCATGATTGTTCGATTATGAAATTTTAATTGATATATTAATATAAATCTCAATCAGTCTATTCAATTTTTTGTGTCTTAATCTAAACGTCAGCTCATAATGTACAGGGTGTCTCATGTAAGCGGGCGACGCGGTTGCCTATCAGCCTTTAGAATATTTGGAAAATGTCGAATGCTGTTGTTTAATTGATCCCTTAAATTTACTAGAACCTCGTATATCCTTTGCTTCGGACAACCTGATACAAGTCCAGTGAACAAGGAGTCTAAAGAATTGGTTCTTCTCGCTCAATCCACCATTGCAGATAATCTTGATCAGCCAGTTTCGGAGTATTCTGCTGCAATGTGGTGGAGTAGTTTCTAAATGAATCTAGCTATTAAATCGTATACTTGGAGGAACTGTTAAAAAAATTCCTTCCTATAAGAACTGTAAAAATTGGTTGGAATATAACCTTGGCAATAGAAAACAAGGCCCACATAAGTTCTCATCAAGTCATCAATTACATCTATCCACACATTAATAGTAAATTTGCGATGAACTGTATTCAGTGTTTCATGTGCTGCCCATATAAGAAAGTTATGGTAATTTTAAATTCCGCGACGTGACATATGAAACAGGACTCAGCGCTCCATAATACCTTGGGCAAGAAATGTGCATTGTCGCTTACAGTATTCCTTAATCAGATGTAGGATTATAGCGGCCTTTCAAGGTCTTTTGGAATCAACTCAAGTACTGGTTGATAATGGTAAGTATGAAGTCTGTTTCAGTGTAAAATGTTCACAACAGAAGATTGGTATAAACTCTAAGCTATTGGCTCTACATCAAAAGCTTAAATAGTATCATAAGTTGGAATGAAACCTGAATAAATAAAAACTACCTATATTGGAAATTACTGTTTTTATAGAACCGAATATAGGAAGGGAGGGGTGGCAATATGGGCTAAAAAATCCATCATGGCAAAACCATTTAACCTTGCATAGTACAATATAGAAAAAGACATTGAAATAGCAGGATGCTGCTGTGAACATAACGGTTGGTCTTTTTTGACTTTCCACAGCTATAGGTTTCCACTGGGGGATTATAAAAATTTCATAACCACTTTAGATACTAGGAAAATATTATGGCTTAACATATCTGGTCAAAGAGCAGACAAGAGTAACCAACGACACTTCAACTGTAATTGACAATATTTTCCTCAATGTACTCAAAATAATTCTTTAACGATCCAAGATATTTATTTATCAGATCATAGATGTATTCTACTAGAACATGAAGAAAAAATTTCCAAAAAGTAATAATTATTATAAAAGATCATTTAACGATAACAATAAATCACTATTTATCTATTACTTGTCAGTTGAAACCTGGGATGAAGTATACAATGAAATAGATGTTAATAGCAAAGCAAATAAACTTTTGAGTATTTTACTATTACAATATATGATTTCCTTTTAAAAATTCCTGCCGTAACTTAAATAAAATATGAATAACAAATCAGATCAATGCAGAAGCTATTAAGGTAAAAAATTGGTATTGCTTACAAAAAAAAGTATCCACTATTTAAACCACTCTACAAGCAAAATAAAAAATCTTTTTTAATTTAAACTACATAATGGAAACATTATTCAAATACCATAAATAATTCTAGTAATAAATCAAGAACTATGTGGTGTATGGTAAATGAAGTTAAAAATACAAAAAAGACAACTGTACCAATGAAGTTATAATGAACGGTAAAACAATAACTGATCCAGATGAGACAGCTGAATAATTTAATATTTTTTTTGAGAGTGCACCATATAATGTTTGTAAAAATATACTCAAAATGGATTACTCGTTTTCACATTAACTGACATTAAGTTTCTTTGTCCACGTGATAGATCAGACCATTTACAATTATTTAGTAACTTAAAAAAATAAAAAATCTTTTGGCATTTGTGGGTTTTTAAATGTGAATCTTTGAATATGCTATGCTAAGCCGTTTATTGCCCTTTTTGGCGAAAAATAATATATATTAAGTGACAAACAATATGGGATCCGTAAAAACAAATCCACAATTAATGCAATATTATCTTTTTATGATAAAATTATTGAGTATTTTGATAATAAACAGTATCCAATAAGAGTTTTCTGTGATATAAATCGAGCATTCGATTGTGTAAATCACGACGTACTTATGGACAAATTAGGAAAATATGGAATAAGTAGACTCCCCTTAAAATGGTTTGCTTCCTATCTTAATAATCGTAAACTGTGTGTCGAAATTACCTCCTGTATAAATGGTACAAATCAAAAAACTCGCTCAACAATTTTAAGCTCTAACATAGGGGTTCCCCAGGGTCCTATTTTGTGACCAAATTTATACATTACATACACAAATGATCTACCTTGCCATATTCGAGGTGTACAGGTCACGATGTATGCGGATGAAAATAATCTTTTGATGAACGGAACAGATGAAATAGAGACAGAGCAACCAACAAATTCAGTTCTAAATAATGCATTTGTCTGGTACTGTGGAAATAATCTTCGTTTTAATTCACCAAAAACAAACTTTGTAAATTTTCGTCCATATCAATAGTGTATTGATCATGTATATAATATTCGCGCGGAAAGAGAAAAAATTGAAAAAAGTACATAGTAAAATTCTTAGGAATCCATATTGAAGAAGACTTAAGCTGGCATGAACACTGTTTTAAATTAGTGCCTATTCTAGGAACAAATTTTACCTATTAAAAATCTAAAAGATTATCTTGCACGGTGTCTTGTTATGGGGAACATCACCACATGCAGAGAAGGTGTTATTGGCACCAAATGGAATAATAAGATGTATAAGTTCAGCTAAATATAGGGAGCCGTGTCGACTGGTATTCAAAAGACTCAAAATTTTAACAGCAATTAATTAGTATGTATATACTAGAAGTTGCATGTCTTATACATAAAACTTATTTAAAATACAGCAATCAAGCGCCACATTCTTAGAATATGAGAAAAATCCAACTAATGCTTCCAAAGCACTTTTTTTCCTTACGGGTTGCGGTTTTGACTACCCGCTGTACTGACGCTTAAGCTTATTGTACCCCATAGTCTCATTACTCCATAAGACCCGTTCTATTCCAGAAGGCGAGTATACAGTTTATGGGAGCTCTGGCTATCTCTTCCGGGGTTAAAAGTGATCCCTTGAAGTGTGTTAGTCTCATTGCCGTTAGGGCTGGGCATTCACATAAGATGTGGTGGGGAGTTTCTTCCTCTTCACCATACATCCTGCAATCTGGATTGTCTTTCACCCTTATACTGGTTAGGTGTTTGTTTAGTGTGCAGTGTCCTGTTAATATTCCCACTGCACACCTCAGCTGTTTTCTGCTCAGCTTTAGCATTTCGTTGGTCCTTGCTCTAGATATTTCTCCGATGAACAAGCGTGACTGCCTCATTTTGTTTCTGTCTTAATAGTTCCTTTACCGATCCTTTCGCGGTACTGTAAGATACCCCGCAGGTCGGTTCGGGACCTGTTAGAATTGATTTAGCGCCTTTTCTGGCTGGCATGTCTGCTTTTTTGTTTCCCGTATTTCCCTGGTGTCCTCGTGTCCACTCCAGTTGTACACTGTTGTGTTCTGTAAGTTTCTCCAGGGACTCCAGGCAGTCTTTTACTGTTTTAGATCGTATTTCTACTGCTTCCAGAGCTCTGAGGGCTGCTTCGCTGTCAGTGATGATGCGGATTCTCTTATTTTTGTATGCCCTCCGTATCATTTCTTGTGCACAGATGTCTATAGCTGTGCTTTCGGCTTGGAACAGTGTTGCGATACTTCCAAGGTTCAGGCTGATGTCTGTCCCTGGTTGTTCTCCCGCAACTCCTGCTGCGGTACTGCTTGACGTTTTTGATCCGTCAGTATACCAGATGGTGACATTTTGTTGTCTCTGCATCCTGCCTCCTTCTCCATCCCTTTCAGGTATTTTTACCCTGAAAGTTTTTGTCAAGTTGTAGGTTGTGCTGATTCTGTCTGACTGCATATCGAGTAGCCGATTTTTATAGGGAGCCGTGTCGACTGGTATTCAAAAGACTCAACATTTTAACAGCAATTAATTTGTATATACTAGAAGTTGCATGTCTTATACATAAAACTTATTTAAAATACAGCAACCAAGCGCCACATTCTTAGAATATGAAAAAAATCCAACTAATGCTTCCAAAGCACTTGCTACAAATAAATAACCAGGCTCCTGTTGTGATGGGAATTAAAATTTATAATCGCATCCCTACAGACTTGAAGGTTCTATTTCCTAAACTATTTAAAAGTAAACTGAGAGATATATTTCTAATGAATCTTTTCTACAAAACTACTGATTGTGAGTACTTTGACAATAATACAGAGTTTATTTCTATCAATAATTAATATATCTGTACAATTAATTTTTACCAAACTACAACATTAATAAACTTATATAAGACTATTTTTAATTAAATCTAAATGTTTAGGTGCATTTTATTTTATTTTATCTTAGTTTTTTTGTTTCGTTTTGTATTAAAATTTTTAACTGTGCTAAATTTTCAACTGTATTAAATTTTGTAGTATTATTATTATTATAGTTATCTCTTTTGCGGTGGACAAAATGAGGATGTTCATTATTTTGACGATTGAATGATCCTGTTTTTCGTAACAATCTAAATATTTTAGAAAATGTTTTATCCTTTGGATATCTATTAAGATTAGAGAAACGAATTCGACATTCGTGTGAAGCGGCAAGGGCATTGCCATTGCAAAATCCGTAGCAAAACACAGTATGTGCGTATTCTTCATTTGAATGTTTAACTGGCATTATTTGAAAACCTTAAATAATGTAGTTACTTTACAAATTATTATTACGTCAAAGTTTGACGTTTAGTTTATTTTATATTAATTTTGCTACTCCTCATGATAAATGTGGTTGACTAAACGAAATAAATAGAATTTCACAAGAAAGATTTTACTAAAAAAAACGCGTCCTAGAAAAATCTTCTAAGAAAATTTTTTCCTCCCAAGTTTAACATAGAATGCTATAGAAAACTATTTGGTCGAAATGGCCACGTACATAATGATTTTTAGTTCGCCACTAATCCTCGGTTATTATTTTTTTTTCAGGGTTTGATGGCGTTTAATCCTAAAGACAGATGCACAAAATTTAGAAAGGATACCTTTTCCCATCTTCAGATATTAAAAAAAACTGTTCTCATAGTGAAACTTTAACGCCATGCATCTCGAAATAGGTACATTATTTTAAAAATCGAAGTTAGTTTATTGGTTCGGTAGCAATTAACAATGCAACATCATTGTTCCTTCAATAATTTTCCTTTAAATACTGATTAATAACAATAACAAGCATAGCATGATATTTCAAACTCATCATTTTTTACTACCCCTTCAAAGACTTTAAGGTGCGTGTCCATGTGAGAGAAACTTGCGACAGTTACTCTAGATAGTTGCTCTCAACTACCATTTGAGAGTATTTTTTTGAAAAATTTTTCTCTCATCTGGATACAAAGAAGTAGCGAAGAGTATACGATTAGACAGCCACTCTCGGGACTCTGTATACTATAATATTCAGCTAGCCTAGAGATTTCGAGAGTTCCAAGAATTCTAGCTGGAAGTTTTGAGATTATGCATATTCGGAACCTTGCAACCGTTATTGTTGGTTCGAATTCAACCTTGCAACCGTTATTGTTGGTTCGAATTCAGACAGTTACTATTACGAATGTCAAATAACGGTGGTCATTTCATATCAAGTCTCGGCTAGTTCGCCGTCTGCTATTCGACAGTTACTCTCAGAGGTGTGTTTACTTGAGAGAAATGCTATCGAGAGCTACTCTCGAAAGCATTTCTCTCAAATGGACACGCACCTCTAGTGCTATATCCAGATTAACAGTTTGATGGTTTTTTGTGTAAGAAATTCCAATTTTTTTAAAACACAACCCTTAAATTTGAGGAGACTCCAGCTTCGCAAGCCTCTCCCTGGATATGCCACTGTCTATATATCATTTATTTTCGGAAAGTGCTTAATGTCAGGTATTCGTGATTTTAAGTTTCTTTTTTTAGAGTGATTAGTAATCATGCGCATTTTGTTATTAAGAGTCCATGGTGTTCAAAAAACAATAGCACATTTTTGAAGTGCTTAGAGCTTTGTGCTCGAACTTTTCGTCAGTGCTTGAGACAAATTTGACTAATTTGAGTCTGGAAAAGGTTGTTATGCCTGAATGTTTTAAAACATCTATAGCGGTACCTATACCAAAAATACCCAATATGAATCTGGCCGAACAGTTAAGACCAGTAAGTATGTTGCCTTTTTTGTGAACAAATCTTAGAATTAATAGTTTATGATCAAGTAATCAAGTACATAAATTCAAATATTACTCTATGCACATATCAATCGGGATTTCGTGGTAAACATTCATGTGAAACGGCTTTGCCATTAGTAATTTCAGATTGGAAGCAGTTGTTGGACAGAGCATGAGTTGAGATTTGCGCAGTTTTCATTAATCTTAAACGTGCTTTTGAAACAATTTACAGTAATATACTAATATTAAAACTAAAGAGATGTGGATTAGAGAACACAGTATAGACTGGATTACAAATTATATAACAAATAGGTATCAAGTAACAAAAATGAATAATAATTTATCAGAAGCAAGGTTAAACAACTTTGAGGTTCCTCAAGGCAGTGTACTGGGTCCATTATTATTTATTCTTTATATTAGTGACCTTGGCAATGTGTTGTAAAAATGTAAAATCCATCTTTTTGCTGATGATACTCTTATTTACTATGAGAGTACAAATTTTGAGGAAATGTTAAGTACTGTTAATTTAGAACTAAAATTATTGACAGAAAAATTTAAGATCAATAGATTAAAAGTAAGTGAATTAAAATCCAAATTTATGTTCGTGGGTAATAATTATCTATATAAACAGTTTGCTAGTTTAAATCTTGGTATTGAGTTAAATAGTAAAAAAAGTTGAAATTGTGCAGGAAATAAAGTATCTAGGACTAATTATTGATCGTGAACTGAAATTTTACAAACAAATAGAACATGTATCAAAGAAAATCGACAAAAAGATCGGATTTCTTAGCAGAGTGGCTCCATTTATATCAACTACTACTAAACTAACTGTGTGTAATATCTTAATACTAACTCATTTTCTCTATTGCTGTTCTGTGTTGTATACAAGTTGTACAAATTTTAGTAGACTCCAGGTTCTCCAAAATAAGGCAATGCGATTAATACTAAGATGCAACCACTTCACTAGCAGTCAGCTAATGCTTAATACATTAAAATGGCTTAACATTAAACAATTCCTCTTCTTCCAAACTATGGCATTTATTTTCAAAATGATTAATAACATTTTACCAGAATATCTCACACGACAATTATTTCTGTTACAAACGTACACATGTGTAACACATGAACGGCTAGTGCAAATAACTATTATGTCAAAAGAACTTCTAGGAGTAGTACAATGAGAAGTCTGTTCAACAAAGGAGTTGTACAATTCAATCTTCTTCCTCACGTAATTAAGACTAGTAATACCGTTAACCAATTTAAGAGTCAACTTTTATGTTTTATAAAAGATAATGCATATCAGCCAAATTGATGTTGCTTAAGTTGTTTTCTTTATGTGATATGTCTATATTATGTAAACTAGTACTAGTGTAACTATTATTTATATATCTATTATTTTTTTTATGTACATACTATCTGTCTATGGATAAATAAAGAATATCTTATCTTATCTTAACTATGGTATTCGCAACCATTTTGAAAATATCAAAGAAAAACCTGTTTTCAATTCAACTTTAATAGCTTGTATTTCTTTTTGGACCGAATTAGATAAGCTAAATTAACTTAAGTTGACCTCTAAGGTCTGTACGCACTATGTAAAAAAATATTAATATTATCTCCTTTAAGCATAACTACAGCGTGAGAATTGTATTCTTAACTAACATATCTAAAGACAAAGCATTTGTATCCCTAGCACACTCCAAAATCAAATAAATCAAAGGAAAACAATATGTATCTGACCTTTATGTGATAGCGACAAATGTTATGAACCCTCCCCATTGCAACTTAGTGTCCATCTGACATCTGCTATTTGATTTGGCATTAAGAAAATTGAATTTTATCGAAATTCAGAACTTCTGTTACAAGTCGTAAACATTTATTTTATTGATGGATTAATGTGGGGCATTGACGATTACATTTATTAAAGATTATGGTAATGACATAATAAACATTACCGTAATATCATAATTGCATTTAAAAATATAGAACACTTTTAAAAATGACCAATGTAAAAATTCAATACAATTATTGCATTCGCAATTAGAAACAACCCGAAATCATTTTACAAATGTTACGAAGTATACGTTTTTTCATTTTTTTATTTTGGCTTTGAGGTAAGCAAGAATATGCCATTTATCCTATGTGAAAACTAGGGTTTTAAAACAAATAAATATAATATAATATAATATAACATAAATAATATAATAAATATAGAAAAATAGAAAGACAATTAACAGTATTAAAATTGATAAATAAAAAAATTCAGACAGTGTTAAATTACCAGTGTGAAATTATATCTGAAACACTCACATCACGAAACTGGTTCATACAAAAAATTTTTTGTGTGTAAGTTTGATTATGTAATTTTAATATTTCAACATATTTTAAAGCCAACCTCATACAATTGCTTGTATGGGGAATATTTGCACTCTAAATTTGATTTCGAATACTTGATTTGATTGACCGATTTGATTACGATATAAAGAAATCTCCCATTTTGAATAGTTAATTGCCAAAAAAATGATATCAGTAAACTCTGAAAATAAATTTACAGAGACAGACCAATAGATCGATGCTGATTCGTCAGCTGCCTAATATTTTTCTGAAGAAAACTTACAGCTAAATTTTTTTGGTAAAAAAAGACCTATCCTAATAATAAGAGGTTTAATATTAAGCGATTTTCTAAATAATTGTATAGGTGTCAAGAAAACAATTCAACAGTAAATAAAACTTCCAAGAGATTTATTATTCGTTTTATGAACCAGTGGTCAATACTCAAAAGAAGACCCATCATTTCGTTCATAATTTCTCACATTGTCCCAAATAATGGAAGGAATTCTTGGTCGATCCGTATATTTATGTATAGAAGATATCTTTGCCTGTAGGTAGTTTTCAGCATTACAAGCGGTGTAAAGATAACAATCAAAGGTATCTCTTTCAAACATCTTAAGCCGATGTCAACCTGGGGGTGTGAAAAATATCACAATCTTTTTTGATAAATCTGATAAAGAAGTCTTTGTAAGACGATATCACGTGTACTTTTGGACTTATTGCCAAAATTTAATCTAAAATTTATTGCTAAATATTTCAAAAGTTTTTAAGTATCATTTCTCATCCTATAATAAATAGGGTACAAGCACTAATAGATTATATGACAATCTAAGAATTAATAATCAATTATTAGAAGCATACAGTCCAACGGCTATTTCAATGCTTATAACGTGCGAAACGTTGCAAAAATATGGAGTATGTCCCTGTCTGACAGCGTAGTGAACTAGAGCCTTCAGTGAACGTAGCTGGTTTTACTGTCTGCCGACTTCCGGGTTCGAATCAAGGCTCCAGTCATGAAAGTCGGAGGGAGTGCTTGTACATCTGTGTTTTTTCAGCAGTGTAATCCCGCCCCTACAGCTACGGCTTTGGCTTTGAGGGTTTTCTAATTTATGTGGTATGTTTTTCATCGATTGATATTACAAGGGGTAAATATTCTAATACGTTTTATGCAAAAATGTTAAATATTTTGCTTGGTGTAAGCTAAAAAATTAGATGGTGATACCGTGTTCTTAAAATCAAAAGCCAAAATTTTAAACAAAATTGTTTTGGGCGTTAAAAAATTGTCAGGAATAAAATGTTTTGCTTGATTTGAATCTATTAATTCATTAAAATTGTGATATTAATACGGAGATTTTTAAAATCAAAAGGTGAAATTTAGAAAACAAAGAAACAAATTACGTCATCTTTAACCAAAAAATGACAATCGGCTGGACATTGCGATTTTATTGTTTGGCACAATAAAAAACGAATAGAGTAAACCAAAATTCATCTTGTACAAATATCAGCGAATTTCATTGAAAATGTAATTAATGACAGAAAAAAAATTGTCCGACAAAAAATTAACTTTAGGTACCAATTTTTCTAATAATAAAGATTTTCTTTTATAAAATCTTGTATAATCGAAATCTATTGTGATATTGACTATGTAATTATAAATTTTAAACGCGAAAATCATCGGTTTATGATGTTAGGGACTGTGGCGGGTGCTCCCGCCTCAGAAGACCTGGGTTCAAATCCGAGCCGTATCAAATTGATAAGGTATAGTATATGAACGGATCTGCTCTCATTCTCATATTTCAAAGGTTATATGAAACTGTGGAGTTTGGACATATCTGATTTGACCATATTAAATATCCTTCAATCATACGCCACAAGTTCCGGGTTATTTATTTATTTATTTATTTATTCTCTTATTTATTCATTTATTTATTCATTTTATTATTCATTTAGTTATTCATTTATTCATTTATTCATTAATTTATTTATTTATTCATTCATTTATTTATTTATTCATTCATTTATTTATTCCTTAATTCATTCATTTATTCTTGTATTCATTCGTTTATTCTTGTATTCATTTATTTATTCACTTATTCGTTTATTAGTTTATTCATTCATTCATTCATTCATTCATTCATTCATTCATTCATTCATTCATTCTTCTTCATTTATTCATTCATTCATTCATTCATTCATTCATTCTTTCATTCGTTCATTTATTTATTTTTATTTATTTGTCTATTTATTTATTTATTTATTTATTTATTTATTTATACACCATCTAACAATACAAAACCATTTACAAAATGGGAAAAACACAATTAGTACAAAAAAACTTGAAAATAACATATATAATATATACTCATACTATGATACACACATACAGATAGATATACATATAATAAAATAATAAATGTAACTGTGTTAGATGAAACTCCCTTATTTTTTAAAAATATCAATGTCGTTTTCACTGTTATTGTAGTTAGAGCATATGTTATAAATATGTGAGAACTTTAAGACATTAGTTCGAGCTCTATGTAGATAAAAAGTGTGTTTATGTCACGATTTTACTCTTGGAACATGAAAATTTAATCTATGAAGTATATCGCTACAATCTGTTTCATGATGGATAATTTTCTTTAAAAAATGTATGGCAAAGTTGTTACGTCTATCACGTAAGTCATAATCTTTAGTGAAAAATGTCATTACATTACATATTTGCACAATTAATGTGAGACTATTCTCGAAACACCAAGAGCTAAGTTTGGAGATGTTGTTTTGTAATGTAATAAAATCATTTAAGTTAGAAATTATATGTAGGAGTTTTATATCATCCTCATATATTAAAAAATAGACATTTAGCATATTACATGTCATATACGAAAATATTAAAAAGCAGTGGCCCAAGAACAGATCCTTGAGGAATATCTGAAGACGAGACATAATCAGAAAACATGAACCCATTATACGCGACATAAAGCAGTCTATTAGTTAAATAAATGGCAAAGAAAACTGTCAATTGATCAGAAATACCAAAGGTAGACAGTTTTCTAATAAGTATATTATGTTTAAACCTTGGAAAGCTTTCGTGAAATCAAAGTATATTACATCTGTTGAACCTGCATGTCAATGGATTGAGAGATGTATTGCCTGACACATATTAAATTAGTAGTTGTAGAGCGGCCTTTCATAAACCCATGTTGCTGAGTGGAAATACCATTTTTAACATGCAGATAGATAAAATTATGCAGTTATATCTCAAAAGATTTGCCAAAATTACAAATGATTGTTATTGGTCGAAAATTGGTTATATCATTTTTAATTGCCCTTTTTGTATACTGAGCATATTTTGGGGTTTTCCGAATATCAGGAAAGCAAGGGCATTTAACAGAAAGATTAAATAGAATCATAAGGGGTTGGGTAAATATAGCAGCACAATCTCTCAATAATAATGCTGGAATACCGTCAGGTCCCATGGTAAGTTCAAGTTCTATTTTTTTAATGCCATTAATACTTCATTTTCTGAAAAGGAAACAAGATTAATGCTACTAGTTTCCAAATTATATTCATCTACGGAGATGTTTTCTAGTTCTGCAACAGAATACGATTGTTTAAAGAAATCTGCGTAGGCATTTACGATATTCTTTCGATCAGCCAAATGCTCACTATTATAATACATATCTTTAGGGATATTAGTTACTTCTTTATTATCAGAGCCATGCCAAGATATTTATTACATCGATAATAAAATCGTGAAAAAATGCAATGATCTTTTAACTGACTCACTAGTTTCTTTTACAAATATGTGTTTTTGCCAAGGGAGCTTTGCTTCAGCTTTTAAATTAACTAAACTCGTTCCTATTTTTAATAAAAGGATGTAGACGACCTATTTTTATAATCCCTTACTGTGACAAAATAATATAAATCGTCGTTTAGAGTAGACTTGTGACCTATCTTGAAAATTATCAAATTTTACATTGTCATCAGTTTGGTTTCCGGAGTGGTCGATCTACCGTTGAAGCTATAGACATGTTTGTAGGCGATATATTGGGAGCCTTGATTAAGCTCAGAACACCTCAACTACTCTCTGTGATATATCCAAGACTTTCGACTATGTCTCTCATGCAATACTATTAACTAAACTTAAATACTATGGTATAAGTTGCATCGCTTTAACTTTTTTTCGACTCCTACTTATTTGAGTGTTTATCAATCGGTTCACTTAAATGGTATGTCATCTGACTTGTTTCTGATTCAGCTTAGTGTACCTCAAGGGCCTGTCCTGGGACCTCTGTTCTTTACTTATGTAAACGATATATTCTTCTACATAAATCCTTCTTATACGGATCATTGTAGTCCACCCTTTATACAATATAAAATTATACCTATATTTGCCTACTTTATATATTTGTTCCTCACTACTCAATATTCGCAAGAGTTTTAGCAATTAGGATTCTCTGCCTCACAACCATAATAATGATAATGCACACAATGGCGATGTTTTGTTGTTGACAAAGCATTGACTTACAACTTTAAATCTGAATATCTATCATAAAGTTCCGCCTGAGGTAAAGTTGTTATTTTCAATTCAATTTGAAAGCAAAATTAAACAACTTCTATTACAAAAGAATTTTTTATCAGTGGATGAAGAAGCTTGGACATATATTTTGCATTTTAGTATATAGGATTTTTCTTGATTTCATTATGAATGTACTAGTTAAAATTAACTTGCAACAAGTGTAATTATATATAAATAAATCAAACAAATTCTTGTTCCTTTCTTGTTTACACAAGCACTGAAGATCTCCAGGCATCGGTGGCTGCTTCGGTAACGAAAATAGACCGTCGTTAAATAAGTGATTAAGAAAAATTTTTGAAGATATTAATTTCGATACGAAGAGGGTTGCCCGAATCACATACCAAAGTTGTAACATTTATTTATTTAGGAAAATGAGATATCCATTTGATACCTACTTAGAGAACACTCTGTACACATATCTATAATAATTATTTGGCTTAACGTATTTATAAATAAGTCATATAAAATCTGTAATAAATATCATTTAGCCGGTTTTCCCAGAGCTGAAATGATTCCCACCTAAAAATTCCATTTGATACCTACTTATGGAGCACTCTGTACACATATCTATAATAATTATTTGGCTTAACGTATTTATAAATAAGTCATATAAAATCTATAATAAATATCATTTAGTCGGTTTTCCCAGAGCTGAAATGAATCCCACCTAAAAAGTGAAAGATTCTACAAATGCATTGTAATTTTTCTATAGAAATTTAAATAACAAGATTAGCTCCTCATTCTTATTTATTTTTTCCGCATGTAAAGACGAGTAAGAATAACATGTTTGTCCACGTCTAGGTTGACATGGTCAATACCTTTAATATACATAGCTGATGTGCGAGATCTGTGACATATTTTTGACACGTTTTGTACTTCCAATTATAATATAATAAAGAATATAAACTCTCCCTTGTATTTATTGACCTTACGTTGTCCGTTTCTGCGAGTTTTTTAGTGGGATATGGTAAATAAGTGTTACTTGGAGCGTAAAAATAAACTGTTACAAACACATATCAGGAGAAAAAAGTTACCTTTTCAATAACATATATAGCCTCGGTAGACTTTTCTGAAACAAATGTTTAAAAAAAAAACGTTTGAAGAAAATTTTAAATAAACTTTTTTGACAAAGTTTAAATAAATATAATACATACATGTGTTTATATATATATATATTAGGGTGGGTCAAAAAAACCGACTATTTTTTTTTACTTTATACTCTAAAAAATCGGTTGCTAGACACCTCTAGAAAATTCTCACCAAATATGAGCTCTTAATTTTGATAGAAAGGTTCTCCGCTTTACAGTTTTCCATTTTTTCCTCAGTATTAGAAACGAAAATTCATATCTCTCTATCAACTGTTCGTTAAAAAATATTTCTCCTCATATTTTTGTAGGAAATGGAACGCTCTACAAAAAAGGTCTCTTAGAATGTTTTCGTAAACCTCACCGTTTAAAAGATATCAAAGGTTGAAGTTTGGTTATTTTGAGACAAATTTCTGTTTTGCTTATGAATTTTATAACTCGTTAACAAACAATTTTTATGAAATGCGCAATTCATAGTTTTGTAGGAAATTAACTGCTCTACAAAAATGGTCTGTTATGATTTGTCGATTAAATTAAGCGTTTAAAAGATATTCTCGTCAAACGCGCAATTTTAACAATTTTTGATTAATAATTTGGAAAATTTCAATTCAGTCTATGAGTTTCAGGTAAATTTATACAAATTTGAGTTTCTATCGTAAAAGTAACCATTATAAAGAAGTTCTTTGTTCGAACATTTATTTGAAACTATTATTCTGATATTTTTATAAATTTTATATTTAATAATTTAAAATCCCGATCGTGTTACTTTTTTTTTTTTGAAAGTGTGTTCCAAACGTATTTTAAATTTTTTATTCCACAAAATATACATACAATGTTTCGTACTAGTGGATTATTGTAGGGGTATTCATCGATATATCGAATGTACTCGATGTTTGCCATACGATATATCGGATTGATTCGATATTTTGACAAATAATTTTTTACAGTGGAAGTGTATGAATATTTTATAAATGTTTGAAATTTTATAACTCACTTAATCATTAAATAAAAAAACTTTTTAATAACCAATTGAACATTTTTTCTCTTTAACATTAATACTTTTCATTATAAATTTCTAACAAGAACGTTATTTTTTCACGATTTAATGAATCATTGACTCTCAGTCAGAAATAATGCACTAATTTTTTTTTAGATGTAACTAAACATGCTTACGACTAAAAAAAAATTAGAAAAATAGTTTAAAACATTTCTCTGTTCATAGAAACTCAAATTTGTATAAATTTCCCTGAAACTCATAGACTGAATTGAAATTTTCCGAATTATTAATCAAAAACTGTTAAAATTGGCGTGCATTGAAGTTTGACGATGAATATCTTGTAAACGCTTAATTTAATCGACAAATCATAACAGATCATTTTTGTAGAGTAGTTAATTTCCTACAAAACTATGAATTGCGAATTTCATAAAAATTGTTTGTTAACGAGTTATAAAATTCATAAGCAAAACAGAAATTTGTCTCAAAATAACCAAACTTCAACCTTTGATATCTTTTAAACGGTGAGGTTTACGAAAACATTCTAAGAGACCTTTTTTGTAGAGCGTTCCATTTCCTACAAAAATATGAGGAGAGATATTTTTTAACGAACAGTTGATAGAGAGATATAAATTTTCGTTTCTAATACTGAGGAAAAAAATGGAAAACTGTAAAGCGGAGAACCTTTCTATCAAAATTAAGAGCTCATATTTGGTGAGAATTTTCTAGAGGTGTCTAGCAACCGATTTTTTAGAGTATAAAGTAAAAAAAAATAGTCGGTTTTTTGACCCACCCTAATATATATATATATATATATATATATATATATATATATATATATATATATATATATATATATATATATATATATATATATATATATATATATATAATAAACACATGTATATATCACATAAATTTATCAAGCGCCGTATGTGTGTATCTCTATAGCACTGGTTTAATACTAGCAAATCAGTAATTGAGGCGCCGTATAAAAATATTTGTTTAATGAGATACATCCTGAATTCTGTCTGTCTGCCTGCCTGCCTGCATGTCTGCCTGTATATCTGTCTGTCCGTCCGTCCGTCCGTCCGTATGTCTGTCTGTCTTTCTCTCGGTCGTTTATCTTGAAAATGTGACGTCGATATTTTAAAATTTAATACACATTTAATAAAATATCATTAACCTCCTTATTAAAATTAAACTTATTCATTATAGTGTTCAGTACAGCATGACAAGTTTGTATAATTCATATAAACTATGTTTATAGCAAAATATTACAAGTTTTTTTTTGTTTGTTATATACAGTGTGCCTCACTTAAGAGTGTAACAGCGTAATAATTCATTTGTTTTTTTGTCCGATTTAAATCAAACTGGTCTCAAAATATAGGTCACCAAGGTCTATTTAAAACCACAAAATCACTTTCCATCTCTAAATGCAAGGCCATCTACGATGGTAAATTATATGAAAGAAATAAAAAATGTCTCAAATAACGTTCTGATAATATACGCATATTTTAAACTTATAATTTAATTTTAATGTCCAAATTCAATTTCTAAGGGAGATTTGGCTTATAGTCAAGGAACAGGTAGTACCATGATTGAATGCAGGTGGGATTGATCTAAAAGATTCAAAGGTTCAAATGAATAAAGAAAATGTGTAAATTAATTCTATAACATTGCGCCTCGTGCGAGAAAAGATTTCAGATAGATTGCTCCAACTATGCCAATCTCTATGCGCAGCATACGTATAGATAGCACATGACAAGAATGACAAAACTGCTGAAAATTTCCTATAAAAAAGTACTGAATTGTATGTAATATGTCTAAGAACCATCACTACGTGGTCATTTCTATCGAGGATTTAAAATTGAAAAATAAGATAATAAATTAATATAATAATAATTTCCAGACCACAATTTAAATACTTAAGTACAAATTTTTTGGGTTATTAGGTTCAATGTAATTAAAACACTATTGTATTAACTTGCCGACGTTTCGGTATAATTTATTACCATCCTCAGGGCACTGTAAGATATAAATAAGTTGATTGTAAGTTATTCTATACCTATATGGGTGATAAATTCTAATCCAAACTAATAGTGAGGAAATAATATTGAACAGTTAATTAATTATTCTATAACAGATTGTAGAAAACATGTACTTATTTTAGGCACTTCAATTATTATTTAGAATTAGTTAACTTAGATAACTAATTCTAAATAATAATTGAAGTGCCTAAAATAAGTACATGTTTTCTACAATCTGTTATAGAATAATTAATTAACTGTTCAATATTATTTCCTCACTATTAGTTTGGATTAGAATTTATCACCCATATAGGTATAGAATAACTTACAATCAACTTATTTATATCTTACAGTGCCCTGAGGATGGTAATAAATTATACCGAAACGTCGGCAAGTTAATACAATAGTGTTTTAATTACATTGGACCTAATAACCCAAAAAAATTTGTACTTAAATAATAAATTAACTTTCAAATTTTGCATTCTGCGAAAAAAAATATTTAATGAAGATTTACACCTTTATGGTTAATTCAAAAATATCAAGTTATTACGAAAAAGGACATTTATGTGTGATGACCCTGTACTTTAAATGTAAGAAATGTAGAATTTTCCAAAATATTCAATTATACTAAGAGATTTGGACGACAATTATTTATTTTCTTCGTCTGCCTCAACTGGAATACTTGTTAAAATAATTTGCTTGTAAGAAAATAATATTCCTTTTATAAATTCTCAATACTTAACTTTAATATTAAAAGGTGAAATTGTCAATAGTAGTTATGGTCGGGAGTATCCACTTGAAAATTGACGGTCCTCTGTCATTTATCTCAAGGGGAGTGAGAAACATCTGCATATTATTGACATCGTTAATATATTCATTTCAATTGTCAATCAAATATCATGTGAAATCAATAAGCTTGAACGTCCCAATCAAAATTTACATTTAATACAATACTACTTTAATTGCAATATGAAAATAATTTAATGACATTTTTTATTGTTTGCCTGGGAACGTTGCATCATATTCTTTTAAAATGTCTGACACTAAATCGCGAAAAATTCATACTGTAAAATGAAAATATATATAGCTAAAATAATTTGCTATACAGAGTGGGGCAATAGTGCGTCTGACTTCAATATTTCCAGTTTTATGATAGCTAGAAACTTGACTTAAAAATATAAGTAAATTAAGCATAATCGGAAACTGTTTTCGAATATACAGGGTGAGCCAAGACGATTCTACAGGGTCAAGTAACATTTTTTTAAATGACATGCCACTTATATCAGAAAATTTTTTGAAACCTCTTTGTGGCCTCCTTCCACTCCTGTATTACTATTAATTCTCCCCCAACCACTTAAATGTAATGGTTTTTGTTGTTGGAATTATGCCATTTACACGTGTATATTGAAAAAATCAGTCACAATTATCGATATTAAGAAAAAATATGTTAGTACTAGTTGTGAGACATTTGCGTTATGACACTTGGCCATTTTCACTTCCTAAAAATATACAGGGTGGCCAAAAAGAATTTTTAAATTTACAACTTTTTAAACTGAATGTTCTCAGTTTTCTCAAGTGTAACATCCTGTATATTTCTGGATGATGTGATGTAGGATTGAAAAGCGAATATTTTTGAATGTACATTCCTATGGCTATTTGTGACCATTTTCAATTTATTGAACAATAACTGCAAAATTCAACAATAAAACTTAAAAATGAGGGGTTTTTTCACATAATTTAAGAGTAGGTATTATAATAAATATGTTACATGATGCTCATAAAAACATCACACCTACAACAATCCAAAATTTGAAGGAAAGGATAACAAATGCTTTTAGAAGTATCACTCCGGCAATTTTATGAATAGTAGGAACCTCATTCCAACGACGCATAGAAATGTGTCCATCAAAATGGCAACATATGGAGCGCTTTTTATAATATGTTCTCTTTGAATTACAAAAAACAAAAATATTTTTAATTTTTATTGCTGAATTTTGCAATTATTGCTCAATAAATCGAAAATGATTACAAATAGCCATAGGGATGTACGTACAAAAAATTTTCGTTTTCCAACTCTACATCACATTGTCCAAAAATATACAGGGTATTCCATTTGAAAAAATTGAGAAAATTTAGTTCAAATAGTTGTAAATTTAAAAATTATTTTTGGCCACCCTGTATACTTTTAGAAAGAGAAAATGGCCGAGTGTCATAACGCAGATGTCTCACAACTGCTACTAACATATTTTTTCTTAATATCGATAATTGTGGCTGTAGTGATTCTTTTAATATACACGTGTAAAAGGCATAATTTCAACAACAAAAATCATTACATGCAAGTGGTTGGGAAAGAGTCAATAATAATATAAAAGTGGAAGGGGGCTGCAAAGAGGTTTCAAAAAATTTTCTGATATACCTGGCATTCTATTTAAAAAATGTTAGTTCACTCTGTAGATGTTGGCTCATCCTGTATATTCGAAAATATTTTCCGGTTATAGACTTTTTGTCTACTTTATTTATGTTTCTAAATCAAGTTTCTAGCTATCATAGAACTGGACATATCGAAGTCGGACGCATTGTTGCCCCACCCTGTATATACAGGGTGAGTCACCAAGGGCGCCTCGGTCGATATCTCCTTTAATATTTATTATACAAAAAAAAATTTCAAATAAAAGTTGTAGGACGCCAAGAGTACCATATTTTAAAATTTTTTCTAATTACACAGGGTGTTTGATGTTAGAGTAGCATATCAAAAGTGTGTTTTTTTAAATGGGACATCCTGTATATTTTTACAAATTCTTATTCTTTCTTTAATTGCCTTTTCGAATATATCTTGACTTTGAAATTCTGTTGCGGCGTTGTCGAGTTATTCAACTTTTTTCAATAAAATTGTCACTTACAGACCTCACTAATAATTTCTGCATGAGCGGTATTTTCACAGATTAAGCAAACTTTTTTTGCTGAATGTTTAGCAATACCATGGCCTAGCCTCCAGATATTTTAAAGTTGAAATTATTTGTACAGGGTGTTTATTACGATGATACAAGAATGGCTAACTTTAATCTACCATAACTTCATTTTTTTAAATAGAACACCCCGTATATTTTTACATATTTGGATAGAGTTTTTGTCGCTCTACAATTTTTATTAACCTATAGTTATACCTAAAACCAACGGTTTCCAGTGAAACTGCATTCTAATAAAAACATCAGGTAATTTCTAGAAATTCGGATATCATAGGAGGCATTGGCACGTGTTTTTTTTTGTTTTTGCCAGAAACAACTGAGTATTATTGTTTCAGTTAATGTAAGTTTCATCTTTTATAAATGAAAAGAAAGTTGTCTTATTATTCTACATTTAAATACTTGAACTGTGTGAATTTTCCAAATATCTAGGTGGCATTTATCACTGACATTTGTTTGAAACAAATTTGAAATGCTTTTAATTTGCAGACTTTATTCTTACGTTAATTTCTACTTAAATAAGTATTTAAAGTGAATTTTTCTAAGCAAGAAAGAATTAATATGATTTACTGGATCGGGGAGAGTTATGGTAATTGTTTGTTGGTCTCTAGATTGTATGGTCAAAAATATCCAGACCAAAGACATCTGAATTGTCGCGCTTTTACAAAATTAAAAACTAAATTCGATGAAAGCGGAAAAGTTATGTTTAAGAAGCCGAAGTGAATTAAACCAGTCGTAAATGAAGAAAACACATTATCTGTTGTGCTAAGCCTCGTAGAAAATCCACACGTAAGTTCAAGAATCTTAAGTAGGGAATTGGATATTAGTCAGTCCAGTATTGTAAGGATTATAAAAGAAAATAAGTTTCACCCTTATCATATCCAATTATTGCAAGAACTAGAAGCTAATGATTTTATTAAGAGACGAGAATTTTGTGAATGGGCAATTCAGAAAGTGCGAGAACAACCGGATTTTTTCGAATACGTGTTGTTTTCCGACGAGGCTACGTTCCATAAAAACGGAAATGTTAATAGGCGCAATCTGCACTATTATTCTACAGAAAATCCCCATTTCAGACGGAGTATTGACCATCAACTTAGGTGGTCATTAAACGTTTGGGGTGGAATTATAGGAGAATACGTAATTGGGCCATATTTTTTTGAAGGCAAAATAAACGAAGAAACATATCTACACTTTTTAAGAACTAGTCTACCAGATTTGTTGGAAAATTTACCATTAGCTACAATACGAAGGCTATGGGCTGCAGCATGACGAGGCGCCAGCCCACTACAATGCGCAACTACGCAACTATTTGAATAATGAATATCGAGATAAGTGGATTGGTAGAGGTGGGCGAATTTGTTGGCCACCTAGGTCACCAGACCTAACAAAATTAGATTATCTTATGTGGGGTTATGTAAAAGAGACCGTTTATAAAACTGCTCCAACTACAGCTGAAGATATGAAGGAGAGAATTAGAGCTGCATTTCAAGAAATTAATGTTCAGATATTAAGAAATGTTAGCCAGTCTTTTTTTAGTCACCTAAGATTGTGCGTGCAAGAAAATGGAGGACACATTGATCTTATGAACTAGATACAACTAAAAAAATTGTATTTACCGTATTGTTATAAATAAATTGTTTCATGTTCGTAGTTACTTCTTGCAAAAACAAAAAAAAAACACTTGCCAATGCCTCCTATGATATCCGAATTTCTAGAAATTACCTGATGTTTTTATTAGAATGCAGTTTCACTGGAAACCGTTGGTTTTAGGTATAACTATAGGTTAACAAAAAATTGTAGAGCGACAAAAACTCTATCCAAATATGTAAAAATATATGGGGTGTTCCATTTAAAAAAATGAAGTTATGATAGATTAAAGTTAGCCATTTTTGTATCATCGTAATAAACACCCTGTACAAATAATTTCAACTTTAAAATATCTGGAGGCTAGGCCATGGCATTGCTTAACATTTAACAAAAAAAGTTTGCTTAATCTGTGAAAATACCGCTCATGCAGAATTTATTAGTGAGGTCTGTAAGTGACAATTTTTTTGAAAAAAGTTGATTAATTCGACAACGCCGCAACGGAATTTCTAAAACAAGATATATTCGAAAAGGCAATTAAAGGATGAATAAGAATTTCTAAAAAAGATATAGGGTGTCCCATTTAAAAAAACATACCTTTGATATGCCACTCTAACAACAAACACCCTGTATGATTGAAAATAATTTTAAAATGTGGTACTCTTGGTCTCTTACAACTTTTATTTGAAACTTTTCTCTGTATAATAAATATTAAAGGAGATATCGACCGAGGCGCCCTCGGTGACTCACACCTGTATAACACTAAAACGCTAAATATTATACTCAACGCGCGTTCTCCAACCATATGTGCACCATCTGCAGATGATTCAAACTGATTATTAATCATCCTCAGATGATGCGAACTTGGCTGGCGGAACGGACATTGAGTAGAGTATGCAGCGTTTTGGAGTTTGTGAAAACTACTCTCAGTATTAGTGTAATTGTTATATTAAAATTAAATTAATTAGGCAATGGTTTCTTAAGTATTGCCATGTTGTATCACTGGTGGTTGAATGTGAAGATGCCGCACTTCAGCACTTCAGTCCTATATGGTAATTAAATACGATAGGGTGAAGAAGTATATTCCTATAAATTATCGACGAATGTGCCCATGTGAGAAGAAGTCATAGTTTATGACAGGGAGTAGTGACATTATAAAAAGTACTGTTTTATTCTCACACAATTGTATTTTCAAAATGGAAAAAACAACTAGTTTCAGTATCAATCTGACCTCATCCTCAGACACTATAATAAAAGTTTACAATAAATATAAAAAACATATAAAAAAAATAGGGGGGTTTGTAGTACAAGCAATTTTTTCTATTGTTTGGCAATTTTTTTTTAAATAGCTTAATTTAAAGTTTGTTACATTTACAGCAAACTTTTATTGTAGCGATCTAAAAATGAGGTGATAGATTCAAAACCTAAGATAATCTACTAAGGAAATTTAACGCATAACTCAAAAAAATCGCTACCAATTACTTGGGGATCAGAACTTCCTCATCGTAGTAAAACTCGACGTGTGGTGAAGCTTAAAATAAAAGCAATTTTTGCTGTTTCAAAAAAGTCACATTTTGACGTTTCAAAAAGGTCACATTGGTGGAATGTCACTAATATTTTTTTTAGACATTTTGTTCATCAACGAACTCAATCTCTTCCTTGACCTCTGGAAAGTGTGTCCCAAATTTGAAAGCTCTAAACTCTAGCTACTATCGCAAACCACACATACAGACACACAGACAGAACATTTTTTCTGTCTGAAGTTTAGTGTCTCGTCATAATTCGTCGAGATTCGTCCATAAATGGAATAAAAATTTTCAAAATTTTTTTCACGAATACGTGAGAGGTGAGGAAGTAATTGTTACGATTCTACAATTTTTTATTTACGAAAATGTTTTCATAATTTGGTTGTTCACGGAAAAATTACATTCAGCGTCGCGACGGCTTACCTGAAGCTAGATTCATCTTTCTTAGCGTTATTTGTAGAACAAAGAACTAGAAAAATAAAAAATGTTCATAAACTATTACTGATTCCAAGATAAATGTTAGGAAGCAGGTCTTTAATCACTGTGTACATTTGACATCAGATATACAGGGTGATTCAGCTAAAACTCCCCAGGTCGATTACTCGGAAACTAAAAAAGATATTGAATTTCTGTGAACGCCAATAAATAGATACTCCTAATGACTATATATTGAAGTTCAAACGACTTGCTTACCGATTAACACTTTACTAGCTACCTGTGATTCGGCACATAGACGCTGTTATGACATGTGCATTTATCAAAACGGGGGGAATTTTCGAAAATATGCTTTAATTTTATTTCTTTTAAAATCATAAAATTAGGACTTGTGTTTATGTTTCCAGGAATAAATGTTAAAAAAACGTAGTTATTTTATCATTTTAGTGTTGTGTTAGTGTTATTAATGGTAACAATAACAATATTACAAGAAATTCTATTCAATGCGAAAAATTATGGGCGTTTGCCATTAAAATTTGTTATAATTTAAAAACTACTTATTTAAATAAAAATGTGCGTAAGACAAAAAAGCCTTAGAATTGAATGTACTACTAGAATCATACATTTTCAAACTTTCTGTCACCTAAAAATTTTTCTCGGCGTCGCGACGCTCATACCGTAATCGGCAAGCACGTCATTTCAACTTCAATATATAGTCATTAGGAGTATCTATTTATTGGCGTTTACAAAAATTCAATATCTTTCTTAGTTTCCGAGTACTCGGCCTGGGGAGTTTTAGCTGAATCACCCTGTATCTAATAGCTTGATTTTTGAAAAATATCCGTAACTGCATTATTTATATGTTTTCAATAAATTTTTTAATACATTTAATTTTAATAATGATTGTTTCATCAACTTTATCATCATCGATAATATTAGAATCATAGTATAAACATTGTTTCTTCCTTACTATCAGATGTGTATGCAATTCTTAACTTAAAATCGAATAATAGATACATAAATTATTAGTGAAAAAATTTAAATATTTATTTTGTAACTGATAAAAAAATTTTCATTTAAATAAATACGATTTTACATAGATTTGAGGAAAAAATCCTTTTTGTGAATTAATATTGAGATTTGAAAAAAAATTACTCACCATCTACAAAGCTCAGTTGTTTTATGATAGATGTACACAACAACAAAACACAAATATAATTATTATTAGGTTTTGAGAATGTATATCCCGTTCTCTTATCTATTTTATCTAAGAACAGATATACTAAATTTTTTCCAAATTTCATTAACAGATATTTAGCTAGTTACCTCATTAAGGAAAAATAATATACTGCCTGTTATATAATTAAAATAAGGTGCTTTAAAATGAAAAATGTTGACATGTATATAGTTTTTCATTTTACTTCGTCACCCCTCAAAGTGAGGAAGTTATGTATTCGTGAAAAAAATTTTGAAAATTTTTATTGCACTTCTGGACGAATCTCGACGAATTATGATAATACACAAAATTTCAGACAGAAAAAATTTCCTGCGTGTCTGTGTGTCTGTCTGTCTGGTTCGCGATAGCAGCTACAGTTTTTGAGATAAAGCTTTCAAATTTAGTACACATTTGAAACGTCAAAAATTGTGACTTTTTTTGAAACGTCAATGTGCCTTTTTTGAAACGTCAAAAAATGAACCCTTTTAAAACGTCAAAAAATGTGACTATATTGAAACGTCAAAAATCACTTTTATTATAAACTCCACCACACGTCGAGTTTTACTACGGTGAGGAAGTTCTGATCCCCAAATAATTGGCAGCGGTTCTTATAATTCGCCTTATATTTTATTTTTCGGTATCAGGTACAACGTTGCCAAGTTATTCACGTTTTAATAATTTCTACTGAAATATCATGGACATAGAAAAAAATTCAACAAATTTATATTCTTTAAGATTAATTCAAAAATCCAAGTATGCAAGTGGCCAAGCCAATTATTAAATCTTACACATTATTTAGGTTAGGTAATTTAAAATGCACTGCGTGGTCTGAATCAACGATCCAATTTCGCCATTTACAAATCAGTAAAACCCTTTCATTTTTCAAACTGTGTTGAAACTCCCCCAAAACGTATTTCAATCATATCATTTCCTCCTTTGAATAATTCATTATTAAACTGCAATGTATAATTTAAGAAATAATAATAACAATAACTTATAACAGTCACTTGAGAAATGTCAGCAACTACAATTGTTGTAGAAGTTGTGAAGATGTTCTTCTGTTTTTAGTGATTGCTTTGCGTTTTTCTAAATATATGTGTTTAATGGTGACAGTTCCTAGAATAAAGTAATTATTAACATTTGTCAACTAATACAGTCATAGTGAGTGATAAGTGTATCCCTCTGGTGGTCAGTGCTACTACCAGTCAGACATCATTAATGTCTTAGTGACTGATAGCGACCTACAACGCAGGTACCAAGAGCTGCGATATCTAACCCTGATGGGCTAAACTATATACTGAATAAGATGTACTTATGGCATACTGACGAGAACATAACAAGTTTGAAACTAGTCTATGTCTGGTGTGGAATTATCAAATGATCTTAGCTACCAAACAAGAGTTGCAGGTTTAATTCAATGTTGGTGGGGGCTTTTGTCCGCTGAGTAGTTGTTTCCTGTAAATCTGTTTAACGAATACAGTGTAATTTAACTCTTTAACTAACAGTGCTCGATTATTAAACCACTTTTTTTTCAGTATATCACCATACAATTAGAGCATTTAATTCGACCAGTTGATTAGATTGCATCTTACAGAATGATTTGAAACGAAATTTAGACCAGTAAAGTCGATTCTAAAAATGATGACCAATCATTTTTAGAATCGACTTACTTATTTAAAATGTCCAAATTTGTTGCCCAGGATAGTAAACCCTATACACTAAAAAATTATTTTAAAAAGTAGCACATTTAGGGTTCAATAATGACCAGGAGGATTTTGTTAAATCTTCATGAGCCTAGTAGCCATGGTCTGAGCGAGGACAGGTAGATCACCCTAATATGGACGCTTTTCGAGATACTCAGTGTTGAAATTATTTTTTTAACACAATTTTAAAAAAACTAGAACTAGTGAACATATTAATTTATGTAAAGAAAAATATAGGAATAAGACAGACACTACTATGCTAGCTCAAGATCATTTTTTCTTGTGACCATAATTTTAATTTTGACAATGTCAACATTTTAGATCATGAAAGTACTTTTTACTGAAATGATTTTTATTAACTTACATCAAAATGCAGTTAATCGAAAAACTGACACTGAAAATGTAAGTGTTGTTTACAGCAATTTGATTAAAAAATATTTAAAAGGTCCACCTTCCTAAAACTGACATACATATAAATTCGTTATCATTTGCTTCATTGTTATTAATCGTTTATGCATTTTTTATGTTTTTTAGTATTGGCATTTTTTACTGATTTTTTAGAATGATCTTTTTCTATCAACTAAATACATTTTATTCCTAGGCTTTTTATCTTAAATGATATGGTGATATTCATATCGAAATTTATTTTCAATAATTATTACATTATGAATGTTTACATTGCCTATTATAACTATGTTGTTTTTATTATTATGACATTTGCATCTGTGATATGTGATTATTTGAGGTTTGTTTCACTTAAGGTAAGGAGATTACTTGTTTTTATTTTCAATGTTCTAGTAATTTTTTAGAAAGTTTTAGAAAAAATTTTATGTTTTATGTTATTTTCTTAATTGTTTTACATTTTAATCAAGAGTTAATTCATAATAAATGTGTGTATATATATTTTGTTAAAATTATGTAAAATCCTGTATTCATTATATCATCCAATAATTTTGTAACCATATAGTATTGTAAGTTTAAATTTTATTTTTAGTCCTGAAGAAGATTAAAAAATTAATCGAAACGTCGACAAGTGAAAATAACCGGCTTTTATTTATTATCCGATCATACCGACTATTTATGGACTAATTTTTATTTTATTTAGCATCTAATGTAGTTTAACAGGTAGTTAGTAGTTCGAAGATTACATATTTATTATTAAGGTTTGTTAATTAATGTACTTAAAATTAATGGAATTAATGGAATCGAAAAAATCCACTCAACACTTGTTCATTGAGTATCACTTGTCATTTTTATTCTCGAAAATGACTTTAAAAAAGAGTATTTTTTTATGTAAAATTAATGGATGCTTCATATTTTTTAAAAGCTGTGCCAAAAGAAGAACTAGGAGCAAAATTTTTTTATGGCAGTTATAAAAGTGGCGCCCTCTATGAGAATTACAATAGGATCATCTTAACTGTATTTGCCGACCTCTAAAATGTACCCAAACCTGATATCAATCCGATATGTGTTATAGTTTTGATTCTGTATTTAAAAATGAGTTAATTTCAACATTTAGTATCTCGAAAACTTTTAATATTAGGACACTTTTATTAAGCAAACTTAGTTTCTTTTTTTTATATACTTCCTGCTATAGAAATGTTGGAATGTAGTTATAAAAACCCTGTATAAAAGAAAATCCAACTGATCATTTCGTGGAATATTCTTTTAGTACTACTCTTTAAAGGTTATTAGCAATTAAATTGTATTCGTTAAATGTACATATTAAAAACTCTAATATAAGTAAATACCAAAAAAAATAAAATTGACATAATTCTAAAAATGTCGTTTAGAATTTCATGAATATGTCAATACCAGGTGTGAGAATGATTGACAGGCATGTTTAAAACCCCTTTCTTTCCGCAAATCTTATTGTATAATGTACATAAGTAAAATTCAGGATGTTCGGACCTCTACAGAAATAAACTATGTGTTGAAATATTGTCTAATTGAGATATCGTTTTTCAACTTGCAACATTTATGGTTAAGCGATATACAAGAGGAAGTGCGTCGCTGTTTTTACAGGTTTTTTTTTAATATAAAATGTGTTAAAATCAAGCTATAATAATAAAATAATAATTTAAATGCAGGATACATATCACACCCCATCCGCAAAATATGGGTTTATAAGTGTGAAATAAGTCTAATTGTAAATAAAAGAATAAAACAATTTCGATTTCACCTCTTTATCGAGTTATTGTCGATAATGCTGAAACCATAGGTCTTTGAGGATAAAATTAAAATTAGTTAATAACATGAAACACTATTATTTTATTTAAGATGGAGTTAAAGAAGATGTTCAAATAATCTAGTACCAACTTGAATGTATAAGTTAGTAGACCGTAAAAGAGAATTTCTAATTGCCCCCCTCCCTTCAAATTCACCATTGTGGAAAAAGTTATTTTAGAAATTACGTACTTGAATTCCAAAATGTGCCGATGCTCCGGCATGTTGGTACCAAATAGCCTGCCAAATATTAATACAATATTAGAAAAATCTTTAAAGAGGGAGCCAAATCTTCATTTAGAAATTGCCAATATCTTGGAGCAGTAAGTTAATCAGAAAAAATCTGTGGTTCGAATACTAGATGTTTACTGATAACCGTTTTGGGAAACCCTTTTGCCGATATTGATGCGGATTCTCGTCACATCAAAAATGCGGATTGTGCAAATTAATAACAGTTTCATGGGTAAAGGTTGATTCACCACTCCAAAGGATATTATATGGTTTAGATTACGAGTCTATGCACCGAGTTGAGATAAATCTTATTGTGATGCAATTTTTCGAGTGCGCATAGAAGGGTCTTCTTCGATACTTACAAGAACTTGTTCTTCATCTTGAATAGTATAAATCTCTGGGCATCCCACAAATCTTTTCCGTGGATGTAAATCTCCAATCTAAAGAAGCATATCCGTAAAATAACTTTATGATTTGGGGGACAACGATGAGGAAATCGTTATGTATAATTAATCGCAGCAGCTCTAGCACTCTCATTGTCAAGCCGTAAATAGTTTCATCATATCAATCATTACCATCTAAAAACAAGGCCTGTAGTTACACGTTTTAGATTAGGTACATCCTAGCTTCTTATTTGTTTTTTTCGAGAGGTTTCTATAACTGGTGTTTTTTTTAAATTAAATTGTCAGTGTTGAAGTTCGTAAACATGCCGTATAAATGCAGTGTTTTAAATTATGTGAATGGGCCGAAAGTTTATGTAAAAAATGCATTAAAATATGTGCGATTCATTCATCGGGTACCGTAAAGTGGGTTGACTTGAGAAGTCAGGGTGAAATGAAAAATTGTGTAAATAAAACTTTTGAAATGTGGTGACATCTAACAGTTGCTAATGAAAATTTCCAACTACGGTAATGCAGTGTTCACACATCTTGGAAGTGTCTGCTGTGTTGAAAGCTAAAAATATTTGCTTCAACTACTGTTTTCTAACATTTTTAAAATTAAGATAGGAAAAGTATTTTTTTACGTATGTATACTTTCTACTATGTAGCATGTATATTGAGAGTGAATGTTAATCGATATTTATTTTCTAAGAACTATTTACATGTTATTAAGGTTGTAACCTCAAAGTTACGAATAAATACCTTAACCACCAGTGACGTGCGAATTTATTTTTCTTTTGCTTTTTAGGAGTGGCTTGAAAATGCCTAGAAATTACACTAGGTGGCCGGGATCTAGAAAATACCATGATTATGACAATAAAACATTAGAAAGAGCTTTGAAAAAATACTGTAATGGCAATGGAACACTTTTAGGCATAAGTGAAGAATATGGTACACCGTATATTACATTGTATAGGTAATATAAAGGACTTCATATGAAACCACCTGTTGGTCCTATAATTTTGAATCCTGAAGAGGAAATTGCCATAGTGCAAGGAATATGTGTGGCAGCAGAATGGGGTTTTCCCTTTCAATCAGACGATATAAGAGGATTTGTAAAAGATTATTTAAATCGTAGAGACATAAATGTTCCAAAATTTAAAGACAATAAGCCTGGTGAGGGATGGTTCTCCGGTTTTATGAATAGACACCAAACAGAAATAAGCCAGATAACATCGCAAGCTATTAAGCAAAGAAGAGCAAAAATGAACCATGAAACCATTAACAAAATCTTTGACAACCTGGCCATAACTTTTTCAAAATATACCCTCTGACACGATCATCAATTATGATGAGAAAAATTTTACAGATGATTCGGATCGGGTCAAAGCAGTAGTTCGAAGGACTATAAGTCAGACTTGCTTTGGTCCACTTGGACAAAAGGTGATCCTGCAAAAGCGAGATACAATCGGAGTGCTTCCAGATGATTCGATTCTAATATCTTTAAGGAATGGATTATAACTGTGGCATTGCCTTATTTTAAAAGTTTAGCTCCAGGACCAAAAGTTCTTTTCGGAGATAATTTGATTAGCCACATTTCATTAAATGTTATAAAAGAGTGCGAAAAAAATAGTATCAGGTTTGTGCTTTTACCTCCAAATAGTACTCAATCTTTCGATGTCTGCTGTTTTCGTTCTGTTAAAAATGCATGGAGAAAACTTTACGCACATGGAAAAAAATCACACAAGGGTGTTGTAAGAAAAGAGGTGTTCCCTTGTTTACTTAAACAGGCTCTGGAACGTATAAATGCAAATAGTGCTAAAAATATTATATCTGGATTCGCAACAACAGGGTTGATTGAAAGCCGATGGAATTTATTTGAAAATCGAAAATTAAAATTGTGATTTTTAAACCAAAAGATATAAAATTGTACCTTATATGCTTACCTCGATATTATGAATATCTCTTATTATAGATTATTAGATGAAATATTTATAGACCCTAAAGTCTTAGATAGTATGCCCGTTATATAGCGCTTGTTAACAAAAATAAATCGTCCTTTATTCAAATCAAAAATTATACAGAACAAAGTTCTAATATCCCATAATCAGGTAAGTAATTCGTCACCTCAGTGTTGATGGTAATACTTTCATACCTACGAAGGGGTGTAACAGGGTTTTGAATTACAACATAAGTACGTTTTTAATGAAAACTATTAAAATTGTTGTGTATGTATGTCGGATGTCTACTTAACTTCAGCATCATACAAAAAATATTTCAAATTACCTATATACCTAGGAATCAGAAAAATATATATTGAACCTACACTAAGTAACCTACCTAGCAGCTGCTATCATTTACGCATTGTTCTGTTCCTAGCAACCACTAGTTAAACTCCTACTATGGACAATACATATATATTATAGGTTAATTAACTGTTTACTAATTGTTCGATATGTGGCCCAATATAAGTTTAGTTAGATCAAGACATTTTATTGTCTGAATTCTGCATCCTTACTTTGATAACGAAATTATTAATAACGTGGGAATGATCTTTTAAATAATACTACATTTTTGCTTTCTCTTTTCCTGTCTCTGACTGATTGTAATCTTATCCGCACAGTTAAAATATACGTGAGATATATCTACTTGTACCTTGCATAGATCTATAATAAATAGTTAAATATTAATGGACTCATCACGCTTCCTTGAGGAATTCCGAAAGTATTATTTTTGTAAGTGAATTCGTTCGTAATCATTACCGTCTGTATTTATTTCTACAAAACTCTTCTGTTGAACAAATACATCCTGAGCCACTTTAGTGGCATATCTGGTATGTCATATTAATGCAGTCACATGCTTTAAAAAATGTAGAAAAACAGACACTACCGAGTGGTTATTTTTCAAAGTAACATAGGATTCGTATGGTAAAATATATCTATTTCAATGTATTTTCCGTTTAAAATCCATTGTTGATTTGTATTAGAGATTATTATTATTAAAGAAGTAAATAAATAAAAAACACGATTTGAAACTTTATCTAAAATATTTGAAGTTAGTCGTCTCACAGCCGTAGCGAGGTTTCAATTTCACTGAAATTTATATGATATCAAGGAAACCTAGATTGATTTGAGTAAATAGGACGGAGACCTATAGTTTATAGTGGTATCTGAACCACTAATTGCGAACAATTTTTATAATCAGATATCATTTCACGGAGAGGGGATTGAGCAAGTCCAGGGTGCTAGTTATACACGCTAACCGCTGAGCTATCATCATCCTATTGTAAATATAGTGGTTAACTTTGTTTAATATATTACAATGTCAGACAGAATAAAGTACAGGATATTTCCATAAAAATGTGGTTAAAGTTATTAATGTAAACGAAATGGAGATTCACAATATTTTCTATACGTTATAAGATTTATCTAGCAATTCTAGGAAATATATTGATATAGTTATTTGCGTAGAATTATGTAAATAAAAATCATTCAATACATCGTTCGTTCATTCATGTTCACAATTTTAAAAAAATTGGTTCGATAATTTTATCATTTTAAATATGATTCTTATCATGTTATATGATTATCCATAATGTGAGCTAATATCTGATTAAAATACAGTATTGAGATCAATTTAACTACGGATATTCTAGAAAGGGCGGTAAAGAAAAAAATTAAAAAATTGTGTATTCCTTATATTATAAACCAGGTAAACCAGGGAAATCTAAATTACTTGCGTTGAACAGTTTTGCTAAATTATGTTAAAGAATGTTCCACATTTTAAGGAGATTTTCACCATACCCATGCCAGATTGAGATCAATTTATAATTAGAGCCCGGATTCAAATATTAAATGACATCAATAACAGGGACGGATCCAGGATACCAGTGTTAACACATGCACAGAAATGATAAACATGTCACATGTAGCAGATTAAAATAGGTGTATTTAAGCGGTCCAGTCGTCTTCATATATGAAGCTGCATCTGTTACAAACAGCAAGACATGTCCTTTATTATTTTCAAAGTTCTCACCCTACAGTGTTTTAAGATTGCTGTCCACACATTCACATATTTTTTCTGCATTTGTGCGTTCTAATACCTTTGTTATTATTAAGTGGGCTGACTTTGCCACTGTCTCATCCATCCTCCCAATCAATACATTTGCGATGCTCTGACCAATAATATCGGCTGTTTCATTTACACCAACCCACACGTGGTTGTCTTGCAACTCAGAAACATTTTTTGTTTAATCTCTTTATATTACTGGCATATAATTTTTCTCTAATGTGAATTCAGGTAGACGAAATTATTCCAAATATATTTACTTTTACAATTAATGTTTTATTCATATATCAACAATTTTACAAATTATTTTAAATCATTTTAGTGTATATTTTATATATTATATACACTGATATTTTATTTACTATATTTACAAACTTAAACCTCATAGAGTTTAGGACCTGTTCTTTTAATTTAAATAGTTTCTAAGTCCAAACTGGCCCTGCTCTGTCTGATCCATCAATTGTCCCGTTGTCATCATACAAGGGGATGCTGGATCAGCTCTAGACTAGGTGTCTGTCCAGGGTGGACAAAATTTGTTTTTGATTTCATTTGATTTGACGTTTTATGATTTTCAGTTGCAATTTGCTGTAAACTCTGTGTTTTCACTGCCCATGACAGTAGTTTCTCACAAATATTGCACTGAAGTTCTGTGAGTGCAAATTTTAACTTTGAGAAATCATTTATCCACTGTTCTACAGTAACTCCTCGAGGAAAAAATAGATGCAACATTTTCAAAATGTTCCTCGACAACATTCTCCGATTTAAAATATATACATACTTCATTCGCGAAATTCGCAGGTTTTACTACTGGAATTAGATGTCTTGTAGCGTACTTTAGACCAGACGTGAAAATAGTTGGGGACGGAATAGCATTAAAGACTGCGTTAGCACGCCCTTTTCGCCAGGATTACCAACATAATACTTTAAATCGCTGTTAAAATTTTTTATTAGAATAAAAAATTTAAACAAACAGTTCATCTTAAATACCATATGGATTTAATATATAAAAAACCGCTGCCAATTACTTGGGGATCAGAACTTCCTCACCGTAGTAAAACTTAACGTGTGGTGGAGTTATAAAAGTGATTTTTGACGTTTCAAAAAAAGTCACTTTGACGTTTAAAAAAATTCACATTTTTTGACGTTTCAAAAATGAGCAAAATCAGCCTCAATGTCTAAAGAATACATTAGTGACATTTTTTTTTTTTTTTTTTTTGGCATTGGATTTACTCGTAATCCATTAGCCAGTCGCAATTATATAGAACCACCAAGCTAACCCAACACAAACACGACGAAAATCAAATAATTGAACATTAGTGACATTCCAATGCGACTTTTTTTGAAACATCAAAAATTACTTTTATTGTAAACTCCACCACACATCGAGTTTTTACTATGGTGAAGAAGTTTTGATCCCCAAGTAATTGGCAGCGGTTTTTTTTTTAGAAATACGTATATTTTATTTTGTGGTATTTTATGTAACTAAGTAATCGTATTTCCTATTAACAAAAAAAAGTACACATCAGTATTATCTATAATTTTATATATTAGATCTATACAGATTGAGCCAGACCACTAGATACACGACTAGCAATATGCACAGTTTACAGTTGCCCGTCTGTTGTCAGCACGATGGGACGATTGCAGCGCGAATGTTGATGCGATACCGAAATCTGCTAGTCTGTTGTCTCGTTATGCGCTTCTCGGTCGGACTTCGTATTCAGCCAGACGGTCACTCGTAGTTTACCCTAATTGTTATCATGTTTCTAATGGAACGGTTTGTATGTATAATTTATATCGTATTTAGGATGAATTGTTTGCTTCCGTTTTTTAATATTACTGACACAATAATTTTAACAGTGATTCAAAGATTTAAGGTAATACTTTATGAAAAACCACATTTAACTTGACCTAGATAAAAATGCTCTCTTTTTATTTTCTGTATCTGCTTATTTTCAAATTGATATTATTTTGTGCTTTAATGTAGAGATTGACAGTTAGCGATTAATTTCAGAGACGACATTTACGTAGATATAATATTATATTATAAACACCTAACGAATTGACATCCTTTGTCGCTACCTCCCGATTTCTTATAAGTCAGAGAAATCGTAATTATTATTTATTGTACAGGATTAGTTTTATTAATGTAAACCCCCCATTTTTATTTTTATTTTTGACCGATTAAAAAAAAAATTAAAAACTAATTTTACATAGTTTTTTACGTAGATTCCACTCATGCTATAGATTGGCAGTAGCCTTTTATATATACAAGGTACACAAAAAATTGCATTTATTTTGAATAGAACACCCTGTATATTTTGACGATTCCTTGAGTCAATTAGATAACAAATATATACACGCATTGTATAACTGGTTTACTAGTTTTTTTGGGTTATGATTCAAAAACTATAGAAATTTTATATTAACAGTAATATCAAAGTAGGCTGCGAAAACAAATAAGAATATTGTTTAATGTCATTATTTTTGCATATTGATGTTTAATTAATTGTATTTTATAAAGAGATTTTAATTAGTTCTTTAGCACAATGTATTTTATTGAAAAAAGAAGCATTATCATGGAAGCTTATATGTTTTGTCATAAAAATATGACAGAATCTAGAAGGGAATTTATTAGAAGATTTCCTACAAAAATTACGTTCAAGCAAATTTATAACAAATTTATTGCTAATAATTCTTTGTTTTGGATTAAAATACGCGATAATTCCTGTTGCGAATACATACATCCCTGAAATATAATATTCGGATCCGGGCTCTATTTATAATTACAAATATTATATGGGGTGCAGCAAAATATACCAAGCTATGGAATATCGTTATAATTTTGTTATTTCCTTGACAACTGTCAAAAGTGAAGTTTTATATCAAAGTAGAAAGATACAGAATTTTGTTATGGAGCGTTATTCGCCTCAAGAATGCGCAGAAATTTTTAAATTGTAATTCCAGACCTTTTCTTCGATAATTTCAACTCAACGCGCTTTTAGGAGAGCGTATCCCGATCGAAGAGCTCCACACAGAGAAACAATTCGGCGTTTAGCAAATGCGTTTTTACAGAATGGCGCAGTAATTGATGTAAAGCATACTGGAAGACCTCGTTCTGATCGTTTAAACGAAAATATTGAGCTTGTTCGAGTTGATGTTCAGGCAGAACCAAAAACGTTCACAAGAGGACGTGTGATGCAATTACGGTTGTCTGAGCGGACTTCAAGAAGAATTTTGCGCTTAGACTTGCATATGTATCCATACAAAATTCAAACTGTGTTCAAACTACAGCCAACTGATCATCAAAGACGTTTGCAATAAGCACAAATCTTAGTGGAAGCAGAACCCAATTTTTGGCAAAATTTGATAACGAGCGACGAAGCAAATTTTTGCCTTTCTGGTCGTATCAACAAGCAAAATGATCGTTTTTGGGGAACAGAAAACCCTCGTTTTATTCAAGAGAACGTGCAGTTTGATCAAAATGTCGTTGTTTGGTGTGCAATATGCTCCGAACGAATCATTGGACCCTTCTTTTTGAAGATTCTAGGGGCAATGCAAGTACTGTCAATGGAGAACAGTTTCTAACAATGATACGTGAATTTCTGCAACCACAGTTGGAAGAAATTGGCATAGAAAAGTTCTAGTTCCAACAGGACGGCGTCACATACCACACAGCCCGTGAAACGGTCGCTCTCCTTAGAGACATTTTCCCTGCCAGGCTGCTCTAAAAAAATGGAGATATTGAGTAGCCACCTCTTTCCCCTGATTTGACGACACAAGATTTTTTTCTTGTGGGGATTCTTGAAAAATGAAGTCCATATTAATCGCCCACAACATTAAAAGACTTAAAGGCGAATATTCGTGAAGAAATTGCACGAATTCCAGCTGAAATATTGCGCTAGGTTATATACGTTCAAAGTAGAGTTGGTCATTGTCTGGCTTGCTGTGGCGGTCATTTACTCAATGTCGTTTTTCATAGATAATTTTACATGTTTTAATAAACAGTTTTCATGAAAAAAATTTTTTTTTGCGCTGAATTTTTTTTTATTTTAAAAAACTTAGCTGGGTATATTTTACCGCACCCTATATTTAAATATCTTATTACGTTTATAAACCATCATTTCTATTGATAATATTCCGCTGTTCATATAAATTGATTTTATCATTTGAGTTGTAATTTACAGGATTCTTCACAAATTTATTGAAAATTGTGTTATTTTCTTATCAAAATTAGTATCAACGTAAGAGAGACGTCAAGAGCTGCAGAATTATACAGTACGTTAATAACTTTAATCTTAGATATCAGATTAAATCGCTATAACTAACTTACAGGCATTACTTAAATATTTATTTGATTTAATTGTTATTTTCTGAAAATTTAGGTTTGTAAAAATAAAAAACTTTCTATTATTTTTTAATGTGTATTAAAGCTAATTTTAAATTAATTGCTAAAAAGTTAATAATTTAAAATTAAATATAGTTCAGTCTTAATAGTGACATAGTTTACAATATTGCAGTAATATTAGTAGTATACAGCGAGCGGTCTTTCAAGTCGAACAGGCGTTAAAAGGAAAGCAAGTAATGGCATGTATGGATTATGCCCGTTCCACCTGTAACGCAAACCTCAATACTCCACGTAAGAAATCTACACGTCATTTGCTTTCCTTTAACGCCTGTTCGAATATAATCAACTCTCGCTGTGTATTCATTTGTTAGCAATTATTTCTAATAGTAATTAAAACTCATCTTATTAAGCAATATGCCTCTAACATCCATTAACTTCTTGCAAAAGCTACAAAAAATTAATATGAAAATATCTCATTTCACTGTAATGAATTTTTTTAATTTTATCTATAGATATTTTTAAAAACAGCCGTTTATTGTTCATATTCTATATTTGGAGTTCTCGCATGTTCAGTAAAATTTTACATGGTTAAACGTTTAACAAAGTTCGTTAAATTTAGGCAGAAATTCCGTAAATATGTTCCAATTTCACACCCCAGTAAGTAGGATTATTTCTCCCTTATTTTAGGAAATAATATATAAATACAGCCAATTCTCACCCTACAAATGAAAAGTAACCCCATTCACACAAATGTAACTAGATCTTTTGATATAAAATCTGCAATAAAGTGTTATTTTAACAATTTGTACACCACTTTATGTCGTTGAAATTGGCCACTTTATAACAATGAAATAAAATATCATTGTCTGACCTAGCTGTCGTTTTTTATCGCTGCAAAGAATGTTTGCTTAATTTTAAGAGAATTGTTTTTTTTTTCAAAACCGGAAAGTTTAATATTTATACCTCTATCCTTTTTTAGAGCTCTGGTAAATGAAACCAGATGTAATGCCCCACATTTACTACCCTTACTATAATAAATAAATTGTCTTTTCATGATAAAACGGACAAAAGTAATGTTTGATTGGCAATGGAATCTTTTCTCTTAATTTTGTACATTAAAAATAATAGGTGTCAGTTTAGAAGGGTTCAAAGGGAACTTGATATGCAAACGACATCCGCTCCCACTTAAGCTACCGACTTGAAAAATATATACTACGATTTGCGTATTTGATTATATACCCTATGCATAGCGCCAAGTGTGGCCAGATAGAAGAAGAATACGAATGATGACTGCGAGCTAGTATGAAATGAGATGGAATAAGACACACCTATTGAATATAGGGACAGGCTCAATCTATGCCCCACAAGCCACCTATAATACACTCACACTGTTACGTCCATCTCGCTTGTTCAATCGGTGTTTGTCAGCACTTGGCCACTTGGCAGTTTTACACACGGTATGTCGGTGGCCATTGGTGATACCGAAATTTTTAAACCGTTTTGCCGTAAACATTGTAATTCATAAAATGACTTTATCGCATTTTTATAGCATTGTGCCATCTTTCAAGTTCTTGAATGGTGTACATTATTCATAAAATGCCGCCCACTTTAATCCTCATTTCTGGTGCCAAGACGATCAGATGCTCTTTCTACAATTTTAAGAGATCAATGTTATGGACAATTTATCAGGATCCTTTGGTATTGTTACAGGTTGAAGGAAGTCATATGCTCCTTTTCACTCCCAATGTTGGTAATTAATTTAATGTTCTTTCATTTTTATCTATTGGTGTAGTGGGCAGATGTTAATATGCCTTCACAGCAATAAATAGCGACGAAGGTAAATTTGGCATGATTTTGGAAGTTGATATCGTAAAGTCGATTGTGGGTTAAAAGTATCTCGGAGGCATAAATTTCGACATGAACTGCATCTTCTTCTGAGAAATCGCAATGACTTGTAGCAAATTTTTTCATTCTTGCAATAGATTGAAACATTTCAGTTTGTCTTAAAGAAGGCAATAAATTAAGGAGGTATGTGTCTTCTCCAGTGATTGCAACCTGAGGAATGGAAGACATTTTTGTTGCCGTTGTGAGTTGTGACAATAATACTACGCGTCGTCTACGACTTGCCTAATAGTGAATCCTTTGTCTGAAAATTTTCTTCATCAACTTAGTGTTTTACTTTTTCATTGGACTTTTTCTTACACATGAGAGTTACTATCGTAGCAGTAATAGTCACATCGAGGAGTATATCTTTAGTCGTACTTCGAGGATCGCCAAAAAATATTCTTTTCCAAAATGACTCGGTGTAATCCGCCATCGATCATGTATGTGCAGTCTGTGGATTTGTGTCTTATGTGCGATTTCTCAAAATCACTGTCGACTTGCCAAGAGACACACCCTGTATGAATGTTTCTACTTAAGCCTTTAAATTTTCTATTAGACTAAGAGACCAAGTACGTAAGGAAGTGTGATATTATAGGTACAACATAGTCTGAGATTTTCAAAATTTTAGCGGTCAAATAAGCGAAATGGTTGTCGTTATTGAAAAAATGTATTCCGACGTTTTTTATGCTGAATAAAAATTATATTTTATTGTAGAAAATGATACTCTAAAATGTACAGCACCAATTTTTGAAACAATGACTGGCTTTATTTTATTTGAATTATTATTTAAAGTTGAGTTATTTTTGACTTACCTCCCAGGCGAATCTCGTATCCTGTGGGATACTAGCCCATTTTCCTTGAAAGGGACCGTATCTTGTACCTTTGCAGATGTTCGTTTTAGAAAATACTCCATTCTCTCTCAGCTCCAATTCGCCAGGAAGGGTGCCACTCGCTAAAATAATTTCTCTAGCTCTCAAATAGAATATGTCGATTTTACCATTAATGAAATGATTCGTTTCGGTTGCATACTTTTTGAGAATCAACTGACTCGTCTCTTGATTTCTCAAATAAGTCTTCGGGAAGTTTTATCGAAATCTTCGGACTACCTTCTGGTATCATTTCCTCAGAGAGGGAATAGATATTATTTCTATATACAGAACTTGAATAATGCTGGATGGTGGAATCTGTTTGAGGTGGAACCATCGCCTTTTCCATGGAACGCTCTTCTAATTCAAAATTTTGAGTTGAAACTTCTATTTCATCTTCAGAACCTTCTGAAATAGAAACAGATCATTTAATATTTATTCTGCAATTTCTTCCAGACATTTTCAGGAATAACTTTTTTACCAGTCTTTGAGAAACTAAATCAGTAGGAATCTATAGAAAAAAAGTCAAAAAAATACTACCTTCTGATGGGTTTGATATTCCTCAATAAAAATGGTGTTGAAAATCATTACCTTGAAATTCAAATAACACGAGGATCTCATATTGAGAATACTTTCATCTTTACGTTTTTTTTTATTCTCAAATGGTGTGGAGAACAAACAAGAAATTTTAGGCACAGAGAATTCAGTGAAATTTCGTTGTATGGTATTAGGGCATTGTAAACATGATACAGTTTTAGAAATGCAAATCAGTCCTGTAATATGACTGTAGACCGTCCTGATCGAAGTTTCAAGTTTTGTGAAACAATGTCTCAAAGGATATATAAGAGACGAAGATATTTTACAAAAAATATTTATTTTAGTGGTGAACATTTTTCTTGAACGGATGTATATTTCGTAATGTTAGGTTAGGTTGCCCTAAATCCACATTTCTTTGGGAAACTCATACTCAATTTCCATAAAAAGTGAATACTTATGTTTGTATATTAACTATATTGTGCGAATTTACTTATAAGAGAAAATTTCACAGCACCAGTAAGCCTTAGATGCTTTACAAGACTATTAATCTATTAATAGTGCAAAATGTTGTGGTCAATGAGAATGATTTGAAAAAAGAAATTTTTTAGTAAGATGGTAAGGAGTACCTTGATACATTTCAGTAAGGTATTATATATGGATTAGAGATATCCTAAAAGATAGAGGAAATGGTGAGAAAATCAGTTGGATCATATGAACTGACACCAAAATCACAGCCAAAATTTTCCATAAAGGGAGAGGGAAGTCCCGAAATAGGCTTATGATGTGTCAAGAATTCTATGGTGATAATTTGTAACATTTGTATCAATAAAAAAGCTTTAGAGAAATTCATTAAAAAATATACAATTTCAATATAAATTAAACGATTGTAAAAAACGACATACCATAGTGTAAACAATGAAAATGCATTACAAATATTCGACCTCCCATGCAATTTGAAATTTTCGAATTCATGGACGTAGCGATGCCATTCTTGTATAACAATTGACACCAAACTCACCTAAAAGTAACGTCTTTTAACAGTTTGACCTCGTTTTTTGCTCATTGAGTTATCTTAGATTGTTTTATGAATTCCCTTTATGTTTTGTCATATACTAGTACGTATAGATTGTTTTAACCAACGATGTAATGGACTACATCGTCCGGTTCGATAGAGCTCGTTTAAATTGGATCCAGTATAGTTGGGCAGATATGACTTATTTATTTAACCCGTGGATAGAAAAACCACAGACTTTGGTAACAGGTTTATTCATCAGAAGAGACGTGTTACCTACTCCTCACTGTTTTCCCAAGAGCAAAAAACGCGGCGCTTTGGCCGTCGCACGCCGGCTCAATTTTTTGTGGCAATTAAAGTAATGTAAGCAAATTCTATAAGTTCCTTTTCAATCAAATCATAGTTTGAGTCCTACAGTTCGATTGGACTTGATTCAAATAAACTAGTTACATTTCTGTATGTATCTCCACATTTTGAGCCTAAGAATAATTAGGATGTTATAGTACAGGCTGTTGTCATTTTTTAAAACGTTTTTCTATTAATATGTTATATTGTTTGAATGTTTTATCTAATAATATCTAATAAATAATTGCAATCACGATGTCAATGGACATAAATTAGATAGAGATTATGATTTATTTTTTGACAAGAAATGAAAAAGGGTTTTAGATTACATGCCAAAGTTTACATAACGTTTCATAATCAATTATTGTAGACTTACGGTCAGTAAAATTTTACACGTTTTTTAGGTGTGCCACATCTTAGTAAATTATTCCAAGAAAGTTAAGGATACCTATTACAAATTTTAACATATTATTATGCCACAAGTGATCCGAAATATGTTTTGCTCCACTAGGTATACATAAAGAAAATTCAATAAAAAAAAACTACAAAAAAGATAGGTTTTTGCAAATGCTGGAGGAATGTAGGTCGTTTTAATCTAATCGTCCGGATATCATTAGCAGACCTTAGTATATTTCCGATTGTGAACTCCAAATAACGTTTGTTCTTAATTACAATATGCCACGAGGAGAGTTAACTCCCGAAGAAAGATATATGTCTGTTGAAATGATTCATGCTGGTCTAGATCAAGTCGAGGTCTAAAAGTGTCATTTCTCGACTTTTTCATGGAACCAGAACACACGATAAGCATCTAAGAGAGTTAGAATTGGTCGTTCAAGAAAAACCAATAGAGAGATGACAGAAATGATTTCAAACTTTTGAGGAATCAAGGAATAATTTCTAGAAAACATCTGTGAAGGGTTCTTTTGACTGTTCCGAGGTCAGTAGCGCCGTGGGCCAGAGCGTGAAGTAACAAACATAGCTGGTTTACTGCCTATCGACTCCCGGGTTCAAATCCCGGTTTCGATTGTAACAAAGTCGAAGGTTTCGGTTGTGTGTATCTGCGTTTTTTTTTCAACTGCGTAATTCCTATCCGAGCAGCCTCGGCTTTGGTTTGGGGTTTGTCTAATTTGTGTGTGTGTTTTATATTTTTATGTACGTCATAAACGAGACAAATGGCGGGATGAATGGCGTTCAGTTTCATTCACTGATGAATCTCGAGTTAATACATTTCCACATCATGGCAGTTGGGATATGGATTAGGCCAGAGATAACCAGAAATCGTCGTTAAGTTCATTAGATCTCTCTTTATAGCGGTGATTTCATCATGGACTATCTAACTTGTTATTGTTGAGAGAACGGACAGCTCAAGTACATGTTCACAATATCATAAACAAGATAATTTGTCAATTTCATAATGCCATCGGTGAGAATTTGTTCTTCTTGAATGATAATGCCCGTCCTCACTGTGCAAGAATAGTTAATGCGTTGCAAAATCTTGGAATTTCACACTTTAAATCCCACCCAATCCCATTAAGCACATAATATGACATACGTGACCATCAACCTTATCCACAAGCAATAAGAGACTTGAGAGCGAGCATTCCAGAAATTTTGGCAAGATCTCTCAAAATTACATCAATAATCTCATTGGCGGTATATCAAGTCGATGTCAATGTGTTATTGATGCCAATGGGGACATACATCTTATTGAAATTGGAGAACCGATTTGCAGTTTCAAATGAAATACGTGTTTTTCTTATTCTGATTATTTGCTTGTAAATAATCTCCTTAAATTAACCTTAATAGTTGCTGATAATAGTTGTAATTTTTCTTAATGATTTTATATGGTATGTATTCGTGTATTGAAGAATTAGATGTAGTACATTGAAGGAATTTCTGCTCTGCTAATACTAACAACGAGCGATGGCTTGTCTATTTCTGGTTTACATTATTTTAACGTTGCTATTTCATGATTCAATACACACACCGTATATTAATATTTATTTTGTATTTTTAAATAATTAGTTCGTTTTTTATGTGTTAAATGTGTAATATTAGAAGAGAACTGAGTTTGAACTGTGTTGTTGTTTTTATTGAATTTCCCCACAAAAAATCAAATTATATAGGGATATATATATATATATATATATATATATATATATATATATATATATATATATATATATATATATATATATACATACACCAACAGTGGACACAAAAACCAGCAAAAAATGAAAAATCTCATTAACTTTCTTGGAGCAGCTTCTTTTTATTAAATAATTAAAGACGATATTTCCATCAGGTGGCCAACATCAATCTGTGAATCGCTCTCAAACTTCTTGTATTCATGATAACTAAAAATGGAAATAACTATCACGAAATTACGAACAATAACTGACACGGTCTTTTAACAGGAAAAATATTTGTATTGTATTAATATTGGTATCATCAGGTGATAAGTAAAACTAATTTAATTATCTCCAGATGATGCCAACTTAGTTGGTGAAACGCGCCTTGTGAGCACTTTGATGTTTGTGGTACTACTTCAGTATCAGTTTCACAACAAAATATCTAACCCATTACAAAAATAATACTATATCTCATATTTACCTGATAACAAATATTAATAATATATTCCATGAGAAGATTTTCACGTCTCTCCGCTAAACAATTTTCGAACCAAAACAATTCAGTAATTTATATTTCTTTTGTTTGCGAAACTAGTTTGTATCATGGCCCCGATCGATAAGAAAGGTATAACTTTGTAGTTATAAAAATGATTCCTTTTCTATGATTCCATTGCCGACTGTTTGCAGAGGATTAGAGATCCAATCCTAATGATGCCGCTTTTCGCATGTTTCGGACATTTCAGAGGCTCCTATACTATTGGCAGAGATTTATCTCTAAACTGTTCGTAACTTGATAAAAAGACATTCCTATTAACTTCGTTTATTGCAAGCGATAATGTGTAAATACGAAATGCCTCAAATCTTATAATTTGATTTTAAATTGGCGCAAATTACTAATTTTTAACCTCACCACGCGTTGTATTTAAGAGAACAGAACAATTAAAAGTTTTGTTACTGTTAATAGTGTCAACAATTTTATTAGTTATATCTGACAAGTATAACAAAACGAGTCTTTATTATCAACTAATATACAGAGTGAACAAAGTTGCCACCACAGCCAACTTCGTTATTTTTGAAGCTACAGATTCCATTGAATTAGCAAACTAAATAGTAGTATTTTTTCGCTGATTACGATTGTGAAAACAAAAAAAACATTTCTCGACTAATTTCCAAAAATACATATTTTTTAATGTATATTTTTACATTTATCGATGTAAAATCAATTCTGGATAAAAATGCGCCTAGAACTTTTTTTGATAAAACTGAAAATGACCGAGTTATTTAAAAACAAGAAAATGTTCCTTGTCAATTATTCTAATATATCATAATACGAACAGTTCTGTTAGATACTGTTAGTCTCAGTTTTATCGAAAATGCGTTTTTCGCATTTTGAAAAATGTGATGTGCTGGAAACATATTTGATTTGTCAGAAAAATTACCAACGAGCGCTTCAACATTACAATGATTTATTTCCTGGCCGTGAACTACCAGATCGGTGTTATTTTTTAAAGCTCTGTCGAAGATTTAGAAGTAATGAAAGTGTTTTTGCCAAGAAAGGAACAAAAGAAAACTTATATCAGCAGAAATTGATATTGCATATTTTAAAGGCCGTGGATAATGCTACGCAATTCGTTTCTTTACCATGTGGACTGAAGTTGCATATCTGTAGCTTGGAGGCTAAAACTACGAAACTTTTCTATCAAATAATTGAGGTTATGTTCATATTTGGTTCCTAGTACATTAAGTTTTGTATTATCTAAAGAACTTGCACTTGTACCTCGAGAATTGTGAAAATGACAAGTGCACATCTTGAAAAAGGTAAAACATTTGCCTCTTTAAATATTTACTTGAAGATTTCATATAAATTGTTGAAAATGAATTATTTATTTCCCTATATAAGAGGGACAGTAAATTTTTGGAGCACATGAAGAACTATTTCCCGAAAAAAATTCGAAATGCCAATAAAGATTTAGTATTTTATAGAATGGTATTTTCTTGTCATAAAGGCGGCCAAAAATTTAAGACTAGAAGAACAGGGATACGAAAATCTAGGTGATTAATAATTATTTGTAATAGGTAAATTAGAACCATTTATATGTTAACCAAAAATTTTTTTAGTACCTTTTAAAGAAGAATGCCCGATGAAACTAATATTTACGCTTTCCAAAAATGGGTAAAATTTGGTTTTGAACAAATTTGAAAATACACACAACCATAATATAGTGTCTAGTGTGCATCCATTATTACCTAAAAAATGGAAATTAGGTCAAACAGAAAAGGTTGAAATTTTTAAATTAAAAAATCTAAAATGTAACAAGACATTATTACAAGAATATGTCCGAGACAAAACTGGTAAACCTATATTACTATGCGATATATCCAATATTAGAAGTACAACAACGGTGAATGATTTAAAAGAATTCCTAAATATCTTACAAGATTCTAATTCATACGTTGAAATTATGACTGACGAAGTTGATACACTTCAAGGCATATACTTTCAAACTCATCAAATGAAAAGTTGTTTTTCAAACTATCCAGAATTACTGCTTCTTGATGCCACGTACTAACTGAACAATTTGCCTCTGTATATATTAATGGAAATTAACGGAAATGGACAAGGCTTTATCGCTTGTACTATCATTCTTCAACATGAGAATTCGATTTCAATTTCCTACATGCTAAATATTTTTAAGAAACAAAATTTACTTTGGACAAGAACTTCTACGATATTTACGGATAAAGATTTTGGGGAGAGGAAATCGCTATCTGAAGAATTCCCGAACACAAAACTATTATTATGCCTTTTTCGTACCCTCAAATCATTTCGAACATATTACATCCAATTCAATGCAAATTAATAGCGATCAACGAGAAAATGTATTAAATATTTTGCAGAAACTTGCTTAATCAAAAAACATTGAGTAATATAATGAAAACTATAAGGAATTAATTGAATTAAATTTGCCATTGGTTGTTAAATATTTCAGTGATAATTGGAATACCTGTAAGGAGGAATGGGTTCAGTGTTTCAAAAAAAGAGTGTTACATTTGGAGTGTTAACGACGAATCATCTCGAATCCTTTAATCAGAAGATTAAGTCCGTTTGTTGAAAACTAAACACATTACAAGGATTTTATGAGGAATTATTAGTTTTGTTAAATTCTATTGGTAGCGAACGAAAACAACGTGCAACAAAATTGATTTAAAAACATTCATTTGCGATATTTAGAGGGGAGAAAAAAAAAAAAAAAAAAAAAAGAAAAAAAAAAAAAAAAAAAAAAAAAAAAAAAAAAAAAAAAAAAAAAAAAAGAAAGGGGGGGGGGGGGGGGGGGGGGGGGGGGGGGGGGGGTGGGGGGGCGGGGGGGGGGGGGGGGGGGGGGGGGGGGGGGGGGGAGAAAAAAAGAGGAAAAAAAGAGAGGGGGGGGAGGGGGGGGGGGGGGGGGGGGGGGGGGGGGGGGGGGGGGGGGGGAAAGAAAAAAAAAAAAAAAAAGAAGGAGAGGAGAGGGGGGGGGGGGAAAGAGAGAGGGGGGGGGGGGGGGGGGGGGGGGGGGGGGGGGGGGGAGGGGGGGGGGGGGGGGGGGGGGGGGGGGGGAAAAAAAAAAAAAAAAAAAAAAAAAAAAAAAAAAAAAAAAAAAAAAAAAAAAAAGGGGGGGGGGGGGGGAGGAAGAGGGGGGGGGGGGGGGGGGGGGGGGGGGGGGGGGGGGGGAGAAAGAAAAAAAAAAAAAAAAAAAAAAAAAAAAAAAAAGAGGGGGAGAAAAAAGAAAAAAGGGAAAGGGGGGGGGGGGGGGGGGGGGGGGGGGGGGGGGGGGGGGGGGGGGGGGGGGGGGGGGGGGGGGGGGGGGGGGAGGGGGGGGGGGGAAAAGGGAGGAGAGAGGGAAAAAAAAGGGGGGGGGGGGGGGGGGGGGGGAAAAAAAAAAAAAAAAAAAAAAAAAAAGGGAAAAAAAGGGGAAAAAAAAAAAAAAAAAAAAAAAAAAAAAAAAAAAAAAAAAAAAAAAAAAAAAAAAAAGGAGGGGGGGGGGGGGGGGAGGGAAAAAAAAAAAAAAAAAAAAAAAAAAAAAAAAAAAAGAAAATTTTTTTTGGGGGGAAAAAAAAAAAAAAAAAAAAAAAAAAAAAAACAAAAAGGGAGGGGGGGGGGGGGGGGAGAAAAAAAAAAAAAAAAAAGAAAAAAAAAAAAAAAAAAAAAAAAAAAAAAAAGGGGGGGGGGGGAGGACCCCGCCCGCGCAAAAAAAAAAACAAAAAAAAAAAGGAGGGGAGGGGAGGGGAGAAGCCCCGGGGGGAGAAAAAAAAAAAAAAAAAAAGGGGAAGAAAAAAAAAAAAAAAAAAAAAAAAAAAAAAAAGGGGGGGGGGGGGGGGGGGGGGGAGGGGGGGGGGGGGGGGGGGGGGGGGGGGGGGGGAAAAAAAAAAAAAAAAAAAAAACCAAAAAGAAAAAAGGGGGGGGGGGGGGGGAAAAAAAAAGCGGGGGGGGGGGGGGGAAAAGGGGGGGGGGGGGGGAAAAAACCCCCCCGGGGGGGCCGGGGGGGGGGGGGGGGGGGGGGGGGGGGGGGGGGGGGGGGGGGGGGGGGGGGGGGGGGAGGGGGGGGGGGGGGGGCGGGGGGGGGGGGAAAAAAAAAAAAAAAACAAAAAAAAAAAAACCAACAAAAAAATAAAAAAAAAAAAAAAAAAAGAGGGGAAAAAAATAAAAAAAAAAAAAGGGGGGGGGGGAAGAAACCCCCAAGGGGGGGGGGGGGGGGGGGGGGGGGGGGGTTTTTTGGGGGGGGGGGGGGGGGGGGGAAAAAGAGAAAGGGGGGGGGGGGGGGGGGGGGGGGGGGGGGGGGGGGGGGAGGGGGGGGGCCGCGGGGCCCGGCCCCCCCCCGGGCCCGAACACCCCCCCCCCCACCGAATGTTTTGGGGGGGGGGGGGGTGTAAATAAAGGCCAGGGGGGGGTTTTGAAATTTGTTTGGGGTTTTTTTTTTACTTTGGGGGGGGGGAAAAAAATTGGGGGGAAAACCCCAAATTTTTTTCTAAAAGGGGGCAAAAAAATTTGGAAAGGGGGGGGAGGAAGGGTGGGGGGGGGGGGAAGAAGGGGGTGGGCGGGGGGGGGGGGGACCACAAAGAGAAAAAAAAAGGGGGGGCCCGTCACAACACTTTTTGTTAATTTACTATTAATGCTGATTGCCTGTGACGTTCCGCTGCACATACTTGATAAACAACCATTTCGAGAGTTCCGGAATAAATACAATGCCCAGGTGAAGTTACCAAGTCGCACAACGTGATGTAACTATCTATCAACTGTACACGTAGACATGGTAAATAAGATGAAATGTGAATTAAAAAAATACACGGCTGTGGTTATCTGTTGATGAGACAACAGATTGTAAAAAAAAATATTTTAAATGTTCTAGTACGAGTACTGGACCCTCTTAAACCGACAGTTCCGCTGTTACCATCTAGCAAAAGACTAAGTCAGTGTGCTAGCGAGCCAATTACCAGGGTGGTGCTGGAGACGTTAGAAAAATTTGAACTGTCAAAAAGTCAAATGTTGATGTTTGTGACTGATGGCGCCGGGACAATGCGTTCGGTAGGCCGTTCATTGTAAGAACAAGATTGTACGTTTATACATGTTACGTGTAAAGTGCATGCTTTACATCTTGTGGCAGAAACTATTCGAAAAGGTTTTCCAGTGGTGGATGCATTAATAGCAAGTACAAAAAAAGTGTTTCTTAAATCTCCTAAACGTCTCCGTGAATTTCATAGCAAGTGTCCCGGTAGTCCAGTACCACCACAGCCGATTCTTACACGTTGGGGAACATGGTTGCAGGCAGCTTTTTATTATGCTGAATATTTCCAACAAATAAAAGCTGTGATACTACAATCCAATCCAGATTAGGCTGCAGCTATTAAGGAAAGCCAGACAAAGTTCGAAGATATTTCCGTTGAAACAGCTTTAAAAAATATTGCGAAGAACTATAAACCATTACATGAAAGCATAAAAAAATTAGAAAACAGTGCGTTGTCGTTAGCGGAGTCACTGCAAATAGTGGATGAAGTAAATCTACTGCTACACGCTATAGGTGACGCAACAAATGAGCGCGTTAAAGAAAAATTCGCAAGTGTGTTAAATAAAGACACTGCTTTTACCAAATTAAGACAAATATGTGATGGTGCAGCCCCAGATCCATTAAGTGCGTTCAAAGACTATTTTACGTATGCGTGTATTACATCAGTAGATGTCGAACGGTCGTTTTCAAAATATAGGAATACATTTTCACCAAAGCGAACACCACTCATGGAGACAACCATAGAAATATACCTAATGCTGCAAAATGGCTACACATCTTCTCCAGTTTGTGATAAACAGGCTAGTTCAAGCTAGTTAAGAGGGTAAGTTTTACATACACTGTTATAAATTGTAACCGTTTATTGTTTCTCGTATTGGTTAATTTCGCATACTCCACTGTCCCACGGAACATTTTTGACAGCCCTAATTATAACCCAGGATGACACTTGCATACGCGGGAAATTTTTGTGAGCCTACAGAATGTACCAGAAAACAGGTCCGAGGATTCCCTCTTTTGCAAAGTTTGAAAATATTATTTTTCTCTTTGGATATAAATATCCTTTAAAAAAATCGATTAGTATAAGGATTTTGAAGTATATATTTATTTAACGAAGTGTCCAATAATCAAAATATACGAAGCGCTATGATTGTTAATGATAAATACTAACTTTTAAAGTTCTAAATAATGCATTTTAGATGCAAACTATTGATAAAAATATAGGATATGATATTTTCTTTTATAGATAAGGTAAGTAAATTATTAATATAAATGGTAAATATAATAGGCCCTAGAACTGTGCCTTGTGGCACACCATGAATCACAGTTCTTTCCTCACTTGTCACATCAACGATTATAAATTTTTGTTTTCAGGTTATTTAGTAATTTCGAAACAACTCTAATACATTTCCACAGATTTCAAGGTTTTCCAATTCTTCTAGCAAAAGCTTATGACTCACACTGTCAATAGTTTATATTTGGGAACAACATTCTAAACAAGATATTTATTAAAATAGTGGGGGGTAAATATAGGGGACACACTATAGACTACTTTGATCCAAAATTAGTGTTAAATTTGGGACTTCCTTTGGGAAACACCCTGTAGGCACTACTGAATTTAAAAAAATCCAGGTGTCACCGAACTGTAGACATAAATATATAAAACGATGCAACCGAATGTGCAAAGGATGTTCTTTCTTGGGAAAACTGAAGCTTGAGACGCAAAATATAAATAATATGATACGAAAGTACTATTTTAAAACGATTTCTTAATTGTAATGAAGTCTAAGTCACGATTTCACGATTACAGTGGCGGGTCTTTGAACTTTTAACGTAAACATAATATTATTGTTTTGTCCCTAGTCACCTAGTTCATGGATTTATAATTGTTTTTAATAATGGAACAGTAGATATTGTTATTTATTTTAAATGTGGTCAGAGTATATGCTGATGTATATATAACACATATAAAACCAGCAGTTTTGTACACGATGTTATTTAATTAATAAATAGTATTTAAATAGTAAACACTCAGGTGCTTATAATTAATTTAATTACACTGGCCGACACAATATTTTTAACATAGTCCACACTACTGTTTTATATTGTTAATACCTCCCTATTTACTGAAAAAATATCCAAGTTCTAATATGTACCATTTTTGTGTAAACACAAATTGTGAGAGGTAATAAATTTTATGATTGGTCGGCAATTTTAGAAGAACAAGTTAAAGTAAGGTGGAACATTTTCAGTATCAACTTTTTTTAACCTGCCAAGTGCCCAATTGTGTCTGTTAGAAACTGCTTTCGTTTGTATACATAATTCTGTTACGCGCCGAAGTTGCAAAACCTCACCTGGCAAGTTTTGTTACATTTGTGGAGAATTCCTTGTGAAGTCACAAGCGGGGCCATTGTCTGAAAATGAGAAAAAAGCGTATTTTCTATATTTTGGAGTGTTAATCAGCGAGCAAAACAAACAATGGGCTCCACACGTTATCAGTGTCAATTTTATTTAGACCTTCCAAGTGCCCAATTGTGTCTTTTAGAAAGTGTTTTCGTTTGCCTACATAACTCTGTTACTACACCAATGTCCAGTCAAACGCGTCGAAGTTGCAAAACCTCACCTGACAAGTTTTGTTTTATTTGTGGAGAATTTCTTGTGAAGTGACAAGCAAGGCCATTGTCTGAACATGTGAAAGAAGCGTATTTTCTATATTTTAGAGTTTTAGTCGGAGGTCAAGACAAGCAAATGGGCTCCTCACGTTTGTTTTGTAAGCTGTATCGTGTCACTAGTGCAGTGGATGAACGGGAAAAGAAAAAGTATGCCAATGGTATGGCGAGCACCCATTAATAATTTCAATGATTGCTATTTTTATGTAACAAGAGCTGATGGATATTTCAAAAAGAAAAACAAAAAATCAAATTTCCGCCATCAACCCTGTGACCTGTTCCTCACAATGCATCAGACTTGCCAGAGCCAACTGCGCCTTTAGATTGGCAAAATATTGTTTTGGGATGTTATGGAAACAATAACGACTCTTCAGACAGCCCAGACCAGTGTGCCGACCCATTGTATATTCCAGAAAGTTTTAATGACCCTCACTTAATTCCTCAAAATGAATTGAATGATTTGGTATGTGACTTGGGACTGTCAAAACAACAAGCAGACCTTCTTGGTTCCCGACTTGAGGAGTGGAACTTACTGGCTAAAGAAACAAAGATTATGACTTTTAGAAACAGAAATGCAACATTTTCCGCATTTTATAATATGGAAAATTCACTATGCGCGTGCATTGATATTGATGGTGTAATGCAGGAAGTTAATATCGAACATTCCTCTTCTGAGTGGCGCTTAATCATAAATTCCTCCATATACAGTTTAAAATTTGTATTACTACATAATGGAAATTTAAAACTGTCTATACCAATTACCCATTTAGTAACAATGAAAAAGGATTATGACTGTAGAAGCGCCATTTAAAAAAAAATTAATTACAACAAATACAAATGGCATATATGTGGGGATTTAAAAAAGCCATTTTAATAGGGCTCAAGGAGGCTTTGCAAAATATTGCTGTTTTCTTTCTTTGTGAGACAGTCGTACAGTAAAAGAACATTATGTGAAAAGAATTTGACTGGAAAGGAGAAAATTTGAACCAGGAACTAGTAATGTTAAATATTTATTTATTTATTTATCTATTTATTATTTATTTATTATTTATATTAATAATTTGAATAATAGAAATACGGGTACCTCAAATCAACAACAACTGGCTAATAATAATAAACAATATTTCAAGTTACCGTATGTACAAGGCCTTTCACAACAGATTAAAAGAATTCTAACGAATGAACATTCCAATATTGTTTTCTATCATATTAAAAAAGTGGGGCTATATTGGACAAACTAAACAATTATTAAAAAATCGAATTAAGGAACACAAATGCTCGTATAACATAAGACACATTAACAAAAAAGAAAAAACTGCTCTAGCAGCTCATCATTTCGAGTTAAACCACGAGTTTATTTTCGACAATGTTAACATTTTAGACAATGAACATAACTACAAAAAACGATTGATTAGCGAGATGATACTTATTAACAAACACAATAATACTGTTAATAAAAAAACAGATACGGAAAATTTGAGTAGAATATACAATAACTTAATAGCTAACTTTGTAAAATTATAGCCCCTGTATAATTATTACAATAATAGATGTTTATAAAAGATACATACATTTTTTACTAACTTTTTATATGAAAATAAGAACAATTCGGTATGTCTTTTTGTGATTACTAATAATTTTTTTTAGTATAGTTCTTTCATTGTTACTGTGATAAGGGACTGATATTCATGTGTATTAAAAATTCATGTTAATATATTGGTTCATTTCTGTTTTGCCTTTACACTCATATCGATCTGCATTGAAATTAGTTAAAAACCATTAAGTTATTGCCCAATGGTCATTGTTTGTCCAAAGAATCCTGTTATTAGAATACGAGTATGGCGGCAAGAGTGTAGTTGCATGAAACTTAGCTGTGTGAAACAAGTTATTATTCCTGATATATAAGCAAGTCTGATTACGAATAGTGTTAAATAGTTATATATAAAGTGCATAGTGTATCTAATTTTGTATAAAAAGTGAATAGTCTGTTATCATCATTGGTAAATATGGTGGTTAGTAGACAACTGCAAACCGATGTAGAAGAGGTTTTAAAGGCCGCTTTGGCTAAACCTGAAGTGATTACTCTAATATGTAAGTCCATAACAGATACAGTATGTAAAAATATAGAAACTGAATTAACTGTAATTAAAGATGGGTTAACAAAATTGCAAGATGAAAACATAAGGTTAAAGAACAAAATCGTTGCATTGGAACAAAAACATGATGAAAAAATTGATAATATTGAACAGTATTCAAGGAGAAAAAACTTACGCATTTTTGGTTTAGCAGAGACACAAACCGAAGACAAAACAGGTGGAGTTTCTACTGAACAAATTGTGATAGATTTCTGCAAAAGGCATGTAGGTGTAACTTTATTACCATCTGATATTGAGAGATGTCACCGTGTTGGCAAAGTTATCGAAAACAAAGGCAAAACCAGAGCGGTATTTCTGAAACTAACTTCATATAAACTGAAAGATGAAATTTATAAAAATAAGAAAAAATTAAAAGGTACTGGGCAAACTATAAGAGAGGATCTCACGAAAAATAGATTAAACTGGTATAAAACGGCTTTAGAGAAGTATGGTCCTAAAGGAACGTGGACACGGGATGGTAAAATTTTTGTTTTTGATGGCAGACCTACCGTATTTCAAAGGAAACCTTCGCAAGAACATGCATTATGAAATTATGATTTATTCATTATAATTAGATTAGTTGAACTGTATGTATATTGTATAACTATATTGTTGTTGTGCTAATTTAGCGGCCCTTATATGCATTCTGATTTCTGTTTTTTTTTTTTTTATTTTTAGGGGACTTAAAATCATTGTTTCTTATAGTCAATAGATAGGTATTATGTTTTATTTAGATTCTGTCTTATAAATACATATTATATTGTTGTAAAAATTTGAACAGGAGTATTTCTCTGTGATTATTATTTACAATTCTTGCTAGATTCCTTATCAATCACAATAACACAGCTATGTATTTTTGTATACGATTGCGATAACAGTTTATATAAAAAAAAATAGATTTATAGATATAAGTGTTTAGTTAGGAGAGTATTTTTTATCACTTTTTTTATTTACTTCTTACCTTCTTTTTTATGCTTTCGGGATGAAGGATGATATAAAAATCGCTCATGTAAATATAAGATCATTACATACAGGGTTTGATCAATTAAAAATTGAAATTCAGTCAAATGATTATTCAATTGTATTTTTATCCGAGACTTGGTTAAACGATAGGGATGACTCAGATTTTTTTTGCTATTCCTAGATATAAATTTGTAAGGAAGGATAGAACATTTTGCAGAGGGGGCGGAGTAGGATTTTTTTATTAAAAACAACTTAAACTTTAAGATTCTAGATGATAATATATTTACATGTAATCAAAATTTGGAACAACTATGGTTAATCATTAAATTTTCAGGTAAAGACGTTGGACTTGGTGTGGTTTATAGGGCACCAAATGGTATCATAGCTGAATTTTTTAATCTACTGGAAAATGCTTTATCAAGTATCATACCTGTGGTAGATGAAGTTATTTGCGCTGGGGATGTAAATATAAACATGTTGGATGCTAATAACCTATACACCAGAGATTTTATTAACTTAATCAGTGCCTATGGGCTTACACAAATTGTTAACGAGCCAACGAGAATTGCAGGTACAGGTTTTAGTCTAATAGATGTTATTCTGGTGAGCGACGTTGAACTGGTAAGCTCTGTGGGGACTTATGACTTGCATGGTATAACCGACCACTGTCTGATTTTTGGTCAACTAAATTTTCCGTCTAATGAACATATTGCTAAATTTCTCACACGTAGAGATTTTAATTCCTTTGATTATAATGAATTCATGCTTTCTTTACAAAACACTGACTGGGATCAAATTTATTATTTTACAGATGTAAACGAAAAGGTGGCATATTTTACAAAGTCCTTAATAACATTATTTGACATACATGCTCCTTTTAGGACAATTCGGGTTACCAAACCTAAAGCGCCTTGGTTGACGTACCCTCTTAGAATGATGATGAAAGAACGAGATAAATGTCTCTCCAAGTACAAAAGATCTGAGCTACCAGGAGACTGGCAGGCTTACAAAAATTTGCGGAACTTCACCACCACTTGCATAAGGGCAGAAAAAAGAGCACACATAGAATACATAAATAAGAATAATAATAGCAAAGAATTATGGAATACTTTACAAACTCTCAATATTGCACAGAAAAGACGTGGCTTTGATATCCCTAAACATCTACAAAAAGTAAATGACTTAAATGAACATTTTTTGAATATAAATACACTTTCTGTTAATGATGATATAATTCTTTTTTTATGATAATAATTTACATGCAAATATTATTGGTAAACCAAAATTTAAATTTACAACCGTAACGGATGAGGACATTGAAAAAATAATTAACTCTATAAAGTCAAATGCAGTAGGTGCAGATGGTATCTCCTTACATATGCTCAAACTGTGCATACCTTTTTTAACTCCTTACTTGCGACACATAACAAATTTTTCTCTTACCAGTGGTGTTTTTCCGCAAATTTGGAAAGAGGCTGTTGTACGCCCTGTAGCAAAAATAAAAAAATCCTATATCTTTCAACGATCTAAGGCCAATTAGCGTCTTACCCCTTCCCCTCTAAAATACTCGAAAAAGCCATTTCCTATCAAATAAGAGAGTACACCGACCAATGTGATCTAATTCCCGTGTCGCAATCCGGATTTAGACAACATCACAGTACAACTACCGCTTTAACAAAAGTCACCAGTGATATTTTTTCAGCTTGGGACAAATCTGAATTGACTGTTCTCGTAATGATTGACTACAGCAAAGCATTCGACACCTTAAATTATAAGCTACTGTGCAGTAAATTCTTATATTTTGGTTTTGATTTGGAGACAGTGAACTTTTTAAATACATATTTAAGTAATCGATCCCAAAAAGTATCCCTTGAAGGTAACACTTCAGATTCGAAAATAATTAATAAAGGTATCGCTCAAGGATCTATTTTGGGACCTCTGTTTTATTTGCTCTATACGGCTGATTTCTCTAAAACCCTAATGTATTGTAAACACCATGCATATGCAGATGACTTCCAAATCTACAAACACATAAGTGCTCATGATGTAATTCCGTCAATTAATATAATAAATGATGAGCTGCAACAACTTATTTCATTGTCTCAAGATCACTGTCTGAAAGTAAACCCAAATAAGAGTTATGTGATGGTATTTGGTCCGAAAAAATTAAAAATCACACATCTCAATGATATCGAGATCAAAATAAATGGTTCACGCCTGCCAATAGTTAGTACTTATAAAAACTTGGGTCTGCTTTTAGATGATGATCTTCGGTTCAAAGAATATGTCGCTACGGTAATACGCAAGGCCTATTGTAGTTTAAGATGTTTGTATGCTAATCGTTTCTTGTTGAACACTAGTTTACGGAGGATGCTATGTGATAGTTTGGTATTATCATTATTTAATTACTGTGATGTTGTCTACACGCCGTGTTTAGATCAAATTACTTCCATGCGAATTCAGAAACTTCAGAATGCATGTGTTAGATTCATATTTGGTCTGAGAAGGAGTGACCATGTGTCTTGTAAAATTAGAGAGTTAAACTGGCTGAAAATGAAGGAAAGGGCCAGGTTGCATCTTGCAAGTCTTGTCCATTCTGTAATACACAACCGATGTCCTACATATCTCTTTGACTTACTAATATCAAATTTCTCAGTACATAGTCGTGATACTAGATTTAACTATAGACTTAGAATACCTGCACATAGAACCTCAATTTACCAAAGATCATTTAGGTATGCTGCTGCGTCAATATACAACCATACCCCTGATGAAATAAAGGATCTATCTAAATGTACTTTTAAGTTTCGCTTTAAAAAAATGCTGCTTCAAACGCCCACCTCATAATGCCAAATCTTAATCTTTATATGTATTTATGTTTTTTTATATCGTCTTTCATTTTGAACAAGTGTTAGAACCAGTATTGAAATAGGTTAGGAAAGTGGTATTCAAATGATGATTCTGGTGTTCAGTTATTTTTATATATAATCAATTAATTGCATGTGTTTTTTTCTCAATGTAGTATGTACAGTTTAGTGGTAGAACAGCTTTAGCTGAACTACGCTGTAAATAAAGGCGATTTATTATTATTATTATTATTATTATTATTATTATTATAAGTGGCGTTATTTATTTATTTGACGATTATGATTATATTGACAGAAAACCAAAGACCTCATTAGGTAAGCGTGATTTCCTAATATAATATTTTATTAATTTTTGTTACTTTTTATTCAGACAAAAATAATTTTTTACCTTTTAGATAATATATTTATTCTTAATTTTTTACTTATAACTTTGTGTATTTATGTAACTTTTTAATTTAATTTTTTCAATTTTTTAAATTATTGTTACCTATAAAATAAAAAAGAGTCATACTGTGTGTTTAAATGTTCTACATCTTTATTTATTCGAATTTATACATAATTTATGTTATATGTTGTAGTCCTGAGGAAGACAATAAATTTTGTCGAAACGTCGACTAAATGAGAATTTGAGGTTTTCTTTACTAATTTTATCCAAACCGACTAATAAAAGTACAATTCTAATATAT
>JANEYF010002860.1:0-18429 GCA_029963845.1 Rhamnusium bicolor | reverse complement strand
GAAATTTTTTCGATATCTCTTATAAGAGAGCCAGGACATTTGGCCGACGCGAGGCTGGGTCACCCGGTATATATATATATATATATATATATATATATATATATATATATATATATATATATATATATAAAAATAAAAAATTTCACCCTGTAAAATGTTTTAATAACTTTTTAAATTTGTATGTACTGGGTGATTCTATGTAACTTTTTTATTTGGCATTTTACTGTAAAATTAGAACTAAGGGTACTTTACTCTAGTCTTCTTCACATTATGCAACTTTTGGGGCTCCCTGTAACAAACTTTTATATCTCTTAATTGTAATCATATTTTTTAAGGAAGCAGGCCTTTTCATAAAGAATAACTTTTTTACTTTATTATACTTAATATAAAGAAGTAGGTAGGTATAATAATCGTGATTTTTTTTTTATCTTGAAATTTTGATTGATATTTACGTTTTGAACCCTTCTGAATCCATTATGACTATTTTCCGAATGACGTCTGTCGGTGCCTGCGTGTGTGTGTGTGTGTCTGTGTGTATCCGCGATAACAAAAAATACTAATGGGAGACTTCCGAAATTAGGCAGTTAAGATTTTCAACAACATTTTACCACCAGAAGAGACATAATGAATGTCAGAAAAAAAAGGTACAATTTCGGGTCAAATATTAAAATTTTTTATTGCATTTCTGAACAAATCTCGACGAATTATAATGAAAAAAACATAACTTTACCAAAAAATATTTGATGTGGCCAGCACATAACCTATACCAGTATATATCATCCTGATCTAAAAAAACCATTCTATTTAATTATTCACTTACCTCAATTAAATTTTAATAGCATACCTTGAAATGTTTCATTAAAATTTTTAAATAATTATCAGCGTCATTCGATACTGTCAATAATAATTCATGTCATATATTTTAATAATTTTTGTTGTTGACATTGACATTTTTTGTAACTAAATTAGACCTTTCAAACGTCAAACTGTTTATCCTAACCCCATTTTATGACGCCAAATGTGTAAAATATTTCAGTTTACATCATCTTTATTTAAGTACATGAAAAATATATTTTAATCTCTTGATATAGTAGACATGATTTATAATATTTCATGAAGAATATATTTTTTTGTAGTCAAATACAAAAAAGTTTGGGTCCTGTGGACTCCCTTTCAGCTGACCAATTTTGTTCATCACCGAATTTTTCATTGTCTTTGACCTTTAGAACAAGTGTACCAAATTTGAAAGCTTTATCTCAAAAACTGTGGCTGCTATCGCGATACTACAGACATGCGGACATATTTTTTTTTCATAAAGTTATGTTTTTTCATTATAATTCGTCGAGATTCGTCCAGAAATGCAATAAAAATTTTTAAATTTTTTTCCTGAAATTGTAACTTTTTTCTTCTTTCATTCATTATACCTCTTCTGGTGATCCCACGTTCACCAAATTTAATGTGTCACCTAAAATGTTGTTGACAATCTTAACTGCAAAAGTTGGAAAGTCTTCCATTAGTATTTTTTGAGTTATCGTGGACACACACACACACACGCACGCACGCACACACGACAGACGTCATTCGGAAAATAGTTAGAATGGATTAGAAGGGTTCAAAACGTATATAGCAATCAAAATCTCGAGGTCGAAAAAAATCACGATTACTATACTTCCTTATAATAGGTATAAGAAAGTAAAAATCTGTCCGCATGTCTGTAGTATCGCGATAGCAGCCACAGTTTTTGGAGGTAAAGCTTTCAAATTTGGTACAAATATTCTAAAGGCCAAAGACAACGAAAAATTGGGCGATGAGCAAAATTGGCCAGCTGAATGAAGGTGTACGGGACCCAAACTTGTTTGTATTTGCTTTTACAAAAAATGTATTCGTGATGAAAGATTATAAACCATATCAAGCCAATAAAATATATTTTCCAAGTACTTAAATAAAGCTGATGTAAACTGAAATTTTTTACACATTTGACCTCATAAAAATGGGGTTAGGATAAATTTATGAGTTTGACTCTTGAAATGTCTAATTTAGTTACAAAAATGTCAATGTCAATAAGAAGAAATTATTAAAACATATGACATGAATTATTATTGACAGTATCGAATGACGCTGATAATTATTTATTTAAAAATTTCAATGAAACATTTCAAGGTACTCTATTAAAATTTAAATGAGGTAAATGAAGAATTAAATAGAATAATTTCTCTAGATAGGGATGATATATACTGGTATAAGAAAGTTTTGTGCTGGCCACATCAGATATTTTATTTTTGGTTTTATGACAAAAGAGGAAAAACTTTTTTTATTTTTGATTTTATGACAAAAGTTTTCCTCTTGTAAAATCAATCCGGTGACACTGTGTTAATATTATAACTTGGTGGGAATAGGTCAATTAAAACAGAAAAATTACTTGTTTAATTTAGTCGATGTTTTGCTATATTTATTAGCATCCTCAGGTCTAATTAAATTGGGTTCTTTGTACATAATCTGTAATAAATTCAGTAACAAACAAAAACTGGTACAAGACACAGGTTGAGGTAAATACAACATAAAACATAAATGATCTTTAACGTTTCAACGATACACAGAAAATTTGCAATAAAAAATTTAATTTCGTGTTTAATTTGGATACACTTTCATTACGATATTCGCCCCCAAGAATGATGTATTCTCCGCACCAAAAGGCACGGTACGCCACTGCTCATGTCATCTGTAAATCACTATGTTTAAAGCATTTTTTTAGTTAAAATGATAACTTGATTGTATATTTATACATCTACTTATGGTTACATATTAAATTTTTACCATAGAAACCATATTATCGCTTATCCAACTTGGGGCATTTAAATTTTTTTGTCAACATAATTTCAACTTCACATATTTTTTATTTTAAACTAAATAATTCCATTACATAACACGAGCTTCTAGTGCTAAATGGTAATGTTGTAATCTACAATGTTTGATATTTTCTAATTGTTTTTTATGAAAATGTAGTTCATTTTTTTGGTGTCCCATAAACGGAACATATTTATGTTTAGGGTTGTCGTGTACCAGCTAGTGAATTTTGTGTATTAGTAGCGAAATGTCCAGAAAGCAGTTTCTTAAAATACATAGAAAACTTATTTGAAAGCGATGATTTTTTCAAAGATAATTGAGAGCATCGATTTGTCTGATGTCGACATTACCATAATTCCACCCAAACCCGATGATGATCAAACCGATTTGGAACATTTTGAGGGAAACAACCTCTCAGATGAAGAAGAAACGCTGATTACTGCAGGTACTTTTGAAATGTTTGTACCTTTTTCGAACCATGATGTAGAAAGTAGTGATAATGATGAGCCGTTATCTGTAAGTATCGAAAAGGAAATTACGTGTAAAATCTTCAGAGAAAAAACATTATATGTCGAGAGGACACCGGACCTAGTACTTCAAAATGTGTAACTAGCGAGAAATCTCAAAATCCAAAAATTTGCAAAAAATAAAAAACATAAATAGGAGTGTTATGGATTGGCAAAAAATTCAACCAATCTATTCTTACACAAATGATCCTTCAGAAAATAAGTTTGAAAACGTATTCGTGCTATACGGTAAAACTACATTTAAAATTTTCGAAGAATTTTTTAGTCAAAATCACGTTGAGCACGTAAGAGAAGAATGTAGAGGTAAAAAAATTAACAAAATGTCCCTTTCGTCCAAGACGATTTTTTGAAGTCATTAATTGGAATATTATTATTTAGCAGATACCATAAACTTCCACAAGAAGATATGTACAGGGCGCAATCTCCAGATGCCGGAGTACCTCTGGTATACTGGGTATTTTAATATTGTCACTTTGAATGTCGCTTTGAAAGTAACATTAAATAATTATTTGAATGTCGCTTTGAAAGTAACATTAAATAATTACTTACTAATTAACTGATGGTTGAAAGTACTGACTTCAAACTTGGCATGGAAGTTTTTTTCGTGGTAGCTACGTACATGAAAATTTCATCAAAAACTAACTAGTCGCATCGGAATTAGGGCGGGTTGGGGTGATAGAAGCACATAAAAAAAGTTATTTGCGATCGAACGGATTTTTTGTTTTGTTGATTTTTCGTGATAAAAACGAACTTGTTAGAATTTCGTAAAGATCCACCCACATATTTCTATTAATTAAGAATTACGTTTACAAAGATAACTCAAATCACTTATAAACGAGATTCGCCGCTAACGGTGCTCACGATATTTCATGGTTTTTTAATTATTATTACTCGTGAATGGTACGATGTAGTGATGTAGAATGCTCAAGCATTTATTTTTGGAGAACGTTCCTTGAGCACGAACAAGCATGAGCTAGTAAACACAAACATAAACGAAAATGTCCCAGAAATTTTACATCAGTGCGTCGTGCTATACCTGAAAACGTTGTTATTAGTTTGATTTTTTTATTTCTCAAAATGCTTACATTCTGAAAATGCCCCGAGCAAGAACGAGCATAAATAAAAAATATCAGAAATTGGTTATCTATGCATCTTGATATACCCGAACAATTTTTTAATTTCGTAACTGTCAAACAAACAATTTTTTATTCATTTATTCATTATAATAATAACCTCTATCTCTAATTCTATATTAACAGGTTCACATATGCTACTAGAATCGGTATCTTTATTATCAGAATCTGCGGATTGTTGGGGGTTGGTGATGCTCATTTTCTTTTTCACAATACCCGCTAAAATGGTAAAAATTTAAACAATGTAAAATATTGCGCAGATAACAAAATGGTGAAATACAGAGCAGAATAATAGTTTAAAGAATTTTTTAACATATTTGTTCATAAAAGCACAAGAAATTACCTAATAATTATTGTACTGTACATTTTCTTATATTTATTTTTTATTTTACTTACGTATGTTTTTTTAAATATTTACCCTGTTACTGATGAACAAGTTAAAAACTATGTACTTTTATCTAGGCATATAGCATTATAATCAATTGTGACAATTCATAGACGTGAAACGACTCGCCGCGAATAACGCACTTAATTTCAAACTGAAAATTAGTTAAAACCTGCAGGTGGATAAATTATTGACAGCGCGTCGTCGGCGATATTGCTATTATTGTTGCCAACTTTTTCAGTATTTTCTATAACAATTAGGAACTTTTAAAGATATCTAGAGATATGTATGGCTTTTTTGACAAAATATGTACAGGGTCATCATGCGAAAATGTCCTTTTTTGAAATAACTTTAAATTACATCTTCATTTCAGAAATGCAGCTATTTTGATTTCAAGGGAATTACGTTTAACAAAATTATTCACAATGTTTTAATCAAAATCCAAATATCTCAAAAACTTTTTGAGATAACATGTATGGTATTTTAGTAATCAGAAAAATGAGGAAAATCGAATTGTTTTAAAATGTACAGGATGTTCTATTAAAAATAACCAAAGTAAGATGTATTACTTAAACACGATGCGCAATTGTTTTCTTGATGCAATATTTGAGTTCTGCGAACAAAATTAGTTAAGGAAGGTCTATACACCTTTTTGATAACTTCAAAAAATAACCAAGTTATTCCAAAAAGGGATATTTTCACGTGATGAACCTTTACTTAAAAAATTGTGTAATTTGAATTTTGATATATCAGACTGCTTTGTTCCATACTTAAGAAGCAAGAAAACAAATTTTTGTTTAAAGGATAACGTTCTTGAGAACATTCCCGAGAACGTGCCCGTTTGTACTTATTGTTCAAAAGGGAATGTTCCCTACCTCCCTGGAACGTTCGCGCATAAACGAGGACGTTTCCTCCTTCGCATCACTATACTGATGTACGAAAAAAAACGGAAGGAGGACGAAAGTTTTTGTTAAGTATCTCGTATCCATATCAACAAAACAAAGTTCCGTTCGGTTGCAAATAACTTTTTTTGTGTAAAATTCTATCACCCCCAACCCGCCCAAACGGGGACGCCACTGGACACTTTTTGATGAAACTTTTCGTGTACGAAAAAAAATGCCAAGTTTGAAGGCGGTACTTTCAACTATCACAGTAATTTATTGTAAAAACCTGTTTAATGTTACACTTTCAAAGCATCGTAGAACGGCTTGGGGAGTATTTTAGGAAAAAAATTATTCTTGGTTTTTTTTTTGCTTTTTTTGACGAGAGGAATCACCTTTAGAAGTTTGTCATGACATCATTGAAACGCCCTGTATTTTAATTTAACATAAGTTTAAGATATTTTTTGAACAGGTGCATTTTTTCAAAAACAAAAAAAACAGCGTCTAACTGATTGTTTTTCAAAAAGGCTTCAATAACATTCTTTGAATGATTTGTAGTACAGTGGCTCAATACCTAAAGAAAAGGAGAGCATTTAAATTCATCATTCCAGAATTTCTCCGAAATTATATTTTCTACGGACATTTTAATATTTTACTCAATCAATACATTTTTTAAATATTTTATGTCACGCATGAAATAACTGACCGGAAGAAACTTAGCATCGCACACCGTTATAATAAAATACGACTTCACCATAAACAGAAGAACTACAAAAGTTAATCGCCTTTGTACACATTTATGCACTTTTATATAAAGTGATTCACCTTCGAGTAATTGGTAAAATAGGTCAGCTACATATATGCAACATTCCCCTATTACTATTACTTACAAATAAGAACGAATAATTCGACACAATTATTTTTTATCACGTTTTAACAAGCCATAATTAATAATCTGATACGTGTGAACACACTGTATGCATAAATTATTATGAAACGGTTAATTGAAACTTTATCTAAAGTAGGTCCCGGATCTGCTTTCCATATCATATATGACCGAAAAACTGAGAGCAATTACGAGATTACAATATTCACCTGTAGAAAACAAGTTGTTTAAAATGTATTTAATAGCTGCGATAAAAACCAACGCGTCATTGTAATACATGCTGTAGATTAAACAGTTTGATTGATGAAACAAAAAATTAACGATTAGTAAAATTTGGCACTTACAGTATTCTTTATAATACCGAAGAGATAATAAAATTTCTCAATCATGTTCTTGATAAACAAATTGATAGGTTAGGTTTTAAATTTAATAATGTTGTTTTAGTTTTGCGCAATAAGTAATCAAATGTTAGTAAATAGACGTAAATAATTATACTAAGAATTAGTATTTGCAGAATAACAATTATTTTTATATTAAGTAGCTAAAATATATTCATATCACGACCGTAGGTACAGTACTATGAAATTTTGAAGGAAATTTAACACCTCACAACTTATTTTATATATGATTGCTCAAATTTTAAATTTTCCTCTAATTTTGACGTAATTTTGTATCATGTTATTAAAATTAAGTGACATGCATACAGAGTTGGGCACTAAGTAATTAAGATAATTAATGACTAGTTTAATTACTTTTGCTACAAATATTGTAACGTAATACTTACTGTTACTAATTTGTAATATAAATAGTTTTTTCTACATATGAAAATTAATCAGTTGTTGGATATTGACTTGAGTATTTTTTGATGCAGCCACTTAGCTGACATTAAGGTTTACAAGTTTGGTTACTTTGGATTCTTTAAATGTGCTGGCTACCCTGATGAAGCGATGCAGGCGGAAACACGTGTCGGTAGAAACATTATTGAGTCAATAGTACTGAACATAATGTGCATATTATCTTTTTTGTAATACAAGTTTCAGCGTTTTGGCAAATAGCCGGGAAAATAATTGTTTAAAAAGATATATGTTATACTTATCTGTGATAAGATTTGTAAAAATTAGTAAATAATAATTAACAAAAATGTTCAGTTAATATTATTTTGCATTCCACTCGAAAAAAAATTGGTCAAATATTTTGTTTGTTTCCTGTTTTCATATGCACGCACACATTTATTAGTAACATGAGTTGAATCGTCGATAAACTAAAGGTTTAAACTTGAATGTCATTTAACAAATTTAACGACAGTCACGATTTCTAAAGTAGCTTATATATGTTAAAACAATTTAAAAAATCACACAACATATATTTCAGGGAGTCCACACCTTACGTTGACACAACTAAGTAAGAAAATACTTGAAATAATGACTAAATTAAGCAGGAAATTGAAAACACCTCTCATTGCATTATAATTTTGGAATTTCAAAATAAAATTTTTGTACTTTTGGTAATAGTGTAGGGTAATTATAAGTAATTTCAAATAATTTATCTAATTTAGGTACTTTTGGTAATTTTGTGAATTTTGCATTATCTCCAACTAATTTTAGTAATTTCCAGGGTAATTTCATGTAATTAGAAGTTTACTATTCGATATTTGTACATCAAAAAGTGACATACCCCTCGTGTAGTAATAAAAAAAGTAATTAATATTAAGTCTTGTGAACTTAATAAAATTAAGTGACATGTTTATAGAGTTGGATAGTAACTAATTGAGGTAATTAAATAACTAATTTAATTACTTTTGCAATAAAAGTTGTAACGTAATAATTACTTTGCACAGTAATTGTAATTTTAGTTTTTTTTTTTAGTAGGTAATTGCTAATAAATTATAACTTAATAATTCAATTATTTTTAAAAGTTATTAGTTGTTACTATCAAAGTCATTAAAAAACTTAGTAACTAAGTAACTTAATTAATATCCCAAATACAAAATTGGACAAGTAAAGCAATCTTATTGCGTATCGTGGATTTTCACAATGCAAGCATAGAACAACCTAAATCGTTGCAAAATCTATAACTTAAAGCGTTATAGATTTTGCAACGATTTATCCTTGTTTTAAGTATTAAACAAGGAAAAGCATTTTACCCAACACTGAACAGTCCTGCCATGGCCTCTGAACCTCACAGGAGGAGCACCAACAAATTCCCCACACCCGCAGGATTAGTGCCTGTAGATCCCAGAATCGTGTGCCTAAGCAGACGGAAATAGCCTAGAATGATTGCCTCCTGCATTTGGCGTGACAGCCACGACTGATTTTTTGGCAGGTCGATATAGTCTTCAGTTCTGAAGCAGCGTAGGCCTTATCCCTCCCAGTACATCTATTATTAGGACGACCATTTTGACCGAGTAGCCTGGGTACAGCATTTGGAGCTCATACGAAGATCGGGGATTTCAGACTCTCAAACGGTTCGGCTGAAGCTCAGTGACTGACACAACATTAACACTTTTTTGACCTCTTCGTCTGGTGTAGAATAAATGACCGAGTTCATCTTCGGCTTTCTTTGCTGCCTGGAACAATCCTGCGCCCACTTCTACAGTTTCATGATGTTTTACTAACCGTAAGAGCAGATCCGAGCTTCTGAGCATGTTACATATCATATGCAATACTGGTCTGGCATACATACACTCTAGGCTCAAGAGTCCTCACCCTCCTCCATTGACGTGGAAGGTACACACAAGGCACAGACGATCTAAGATGAATACTTCTACAGATATTCATCATCTTGGGGGTATCTCTGCCTAATTGCCATAGCTCGTCTACCGTCCACTTCACTACTCCAAAAGAGTAGAGAATAACCAGAACGGCAATCATATTGGCCGCAGACACCGTGTTCTTCCCTGAAAGTTAGGAACACCAGATCTTTCGGAATCGGTGTCTGTATAGCCTAGTAGGGGAAAGAACGTGATTTCTGCATTCCTTTCAAAATTAAGCGTTAATGAAATAAATGAATGAATGCAAGGCAAATTTTTGTAATCGTTAGCATCCGCACATACCCATTGGGAGAGATACTATATTCCTAGTATATAATTTCGCAAAAAGCTGACGACTTATCGGTAGTACTCTCCTGTGCCGGGGTGACCTTCTTTCTCCGGCTGGACAGTACTTACCGCGGAGAAAATCCTTTATTTATTTTACATCCTAGATGTGCTGTTGTTGCACACCCAGATATGTGTCGGTCTCGCCGGCATCCAGGTGTCATAGGATGTTGCCATCTGCAAGCTGCTCTTCTTCAAGAACTTTTCCGCATCGTTCTCTCTTGAGGTAGACAACATTGCATTTATCCAACCCGAATTTCATATCAATAGCCCACGTATACTCTTCGAGCGTTTTGAAGTTCGGGCTCTCCGGAGGCATAACTAGCATATTGACTTGAATTCGCTTCCAAATCAATTTCAGTTTAAACATTTTTGAAAGACATTTTTAACCACACAACTATAATCTGCACACGTAGGCGCTAACTCCGAACTTGTTGCAACGCTTTTCTAAACATTATAAAGACTTGTCCTACCTTGCAAAAACTTCTTGAAAACTTTACTGTAAATACCACCGCCAATATAAGTTTTTAATGTTATTTTGAATATTATTTTTATATGGCACGTTACAAACATTAAAGACACCTTTGTCGTGTTTGTTTTTTCGAAAAATTTCTTGTCAAATTTTTATCGAATTTATGCGTTACATTATGGACACGCTGTATATAAATTATCTAATTTTCTTGTGAATACATTGACTTCATTATGTAATACATTCATTATTTTAAGTTATCTGAGAGTATTGTTTTCATCAATTCACTTAATAGTAATGTATTTTGAAGTGTTCTGTAGTATTTAAACATAGGTATTTAGAATATTGAGATCGCAATAAATGCAAGGCAATTGTTTTCATGTTAAATTAAAAGATAGTCAGGTTTTATTATTTCGTCGGGAGTTGGTAAGTGGATGATGTGATAAATTTATTTTCTGAAATAATTTTTAAATTGTAAAGTAACACACATGATAAGTGATAAGTCAAAGTGGAATGGGTCTATATTAGTCTGACAAGTGCCATGACACAGTTATCGCTGTAAACATATTTGTAAGAAGAAATGTATTTACAAAACAAGAGGTCATTGCTATGGAAAGACGACCATCTGGAGCAGAACAGAGTTATTCACCGTTTGAGGATATTCTATATCTGAAAAATTGTAATTGTATATTATTTGGCTTAATTCTTTTTTAACTTTAATTTAGAAGAGGTAGTCAAGATGTTTATCTCTCAGTCTGCCTCATCAATCCGATTGTTTCTCCGTTACTCGTCTGTCGCTCTGTTTATATCGATCAATAACTCAAAAAGAAGTCTTTGTTGACAATTTACCCAATTTCGTGTTAAAAATATTTAATAATTTTATAAGTTAGAATTTAGTAATTATGATACCACCAGCGCAAAGTATAATAAATAATAAATGTGCAGTATGCTCCGTGCGGCCTTCCGCCTTTTGGGGCTTCTGTCTAGGATAAAACATGGCGAATAGCTTTTATCGCCATTCCGCAATTTAAATTTTAGACCGGGTCATCAATTTTAGTTTTTTGGGCACATCTTTGATTACTATCTGAGGATATTTATTTATAATATATCTGCTAGGCTAGAAATACTGAAATCATGCAAAAAATCAAAATATTAACCTCACATCGTACAATACGAATCCGAAAATAGAATCTGCTTATCTGCCAGTGCATATGTCGACGAAAACCCGACGGCAGGTTACTTGATTTTAAAAATTTCTTACATGATCATTTCTCCAGGGGTTGTCCAAAGAAGTCATTAAATTTTGAGATCTGTACGTCATTGTTTATAAAAAAAAAAACTATAAAAAAGCAGAATTAGGCCATTTAAGTTTCAGTCACTTTTATAATTTTTGTGGCTATATTGACGAAAGTTTTTCGCGAGTAAATATTACTCCGTTCATTCATATGAGCACATCAAAAACTGTTTACCTGGGCTCGCAGAGTTTATTTGAGATGAATGGACTATGGTCACAGTAAACCATAACTTACTGTAGTATGAAAGTAGTTTAATGGTCGTACAAAAAATTACCTTAATTATACCAATCCAAACAAAACTTTTAAAATTTATCTAAAGCTGAAATGATTAAATCAAGTTATGAATTTAGAAATTTGGAAATGCAGAGGTGCAATTAGTATGCGATTAATATTTTTGCAGTATCTTTCTCTAAAGCATTTTCGATGCTAATTTCCGTGCATACAATAGGCAAGATGCACACATTTTTTTGACATACATAGATGAACAGACCACTGAAAATGTGTTTTTTTTTATATATACTTTTTTTGTTTTGGATTAAAGCTTAAACAAATTATTAACTTTAGCCGCGAATTTAAACACGTTTGAACGATGCATATTTTCCGCCAGGTGCGGTGTGATCTCAGGCTGCATAAGCAGTTATACTGTGGCATAATAAGTTTGCTACAAGTGAATAGTGTTATACCAACAACTCCTTTAGGAGGTGTTGGTTATACTCGCGGGTTGTATTTACAAATTAAAATACGATATTATTTTTATGTTCTACCATGGAGAGTGAAAAGAAAAGGAATTATAAATATTATATTATATCTAAGTATACAAATTAGATCATGGTCGTCACCTAAAAAATTTCCAAATAAACCATCAGAAAATACGTTCAAAAATATTTACCGAAAGGTGAATAATACCTCCAGTTTTAGTAGAAAAAAGCGTGTAGTTCAAGCAAACCAGGAAGAACAGCTAGTATACTGCTTCATTTCAATCCATATTTATTCGCGAATAGACTTTTTTGAAACATTGTATTATTTTTTAGAAAATTCCGAATGTAGTATAAATAATGCAGTCGATCAATTAGGTAAAAGTTATTCCAAAATCCAACGTACATTAAAAAATAACAGCTACAGACCATATAAAATTTTACCCGTACAAGTTTTAATAGAGGCTCATAAAAGGAAAAGGCTGGACTTTTGCCGCCAGATGATTCAAAAGTTGGATCAAGTTCCCGATTTTTTTTACTAAAATATTATAGACTGATGAATCATCCTTTTCTACGGCAGGAGTTTTTAATAGGAAAAATCAAAGGTCGTGGGAAAACAAGCACAACAGAAAAGATTGGTAAAACAAATAAAAAAATCAGGAACAAAAACTGTTAGCGTTTGTTGTGGAATTTTCAGAAACAAAATTGTTGGGCCTATATTTTATGATTATGCTTTAACTGGAGTTACCTATCTGGAAATAATTATCCCAGAAGCAGAAAATATTCTTTTGCAGAATTTTCCGGAAGCCGAACTTCATGATATGATTTGGATGCAGAAGGGGGCAACTCCTCATAGTGTCCTACTCGTTCGAGATCATTTGAATAATGTATTCCCAATATGGATAGGGAATAATGGACCTATTAAATGGCCACCTAACAGTCCGGAATTGACCCCTATCGATTCATTTTTTTGGGGATTTCTAAAAGACATTGTCAATAATAATAATAATAGTATTAAAGTCATTAAAGACGGAAATCGACTTGAAATAAACAATCTGAATGTAAATAAAGAAGCCATTTCCGGTGCAATTGTAAATATAAGACGTTATCAATTATGCATTGACAATAATGGTGGACACATCGAACATCTTTATGAGTTTTCATTTATTTATGTTTAAATTTTCTAAATAAATCTTTGTTATCTATTTTGCATAAATATTTGGTTTTTTCTTCCTCACTGTAAACCATTTTGATTATTTCATTAAAGAAATGTCACTTAACAAACATGATAGTTATCATTTTCATAGCTCACTTTAATAATGTTAACTTTTCCATATTTACAGTTTAACTAACTAGTTTAACTAAGATATTCGACGTTTAATAACTCAAAAACGGTATATGGTAGAGGTAACATATGGTATATTTTTGAAATCAGGAACAAAGGATCATTCCAAAAATTTAATAATATACAGGATATCCCATTTAAAAAAAAATATAATTTTTTTGTATCCCCTGAAATCTCCACGGTACTGTACTTTTGATAGCATTTTAACAAAATTCAGTCATAACCACACAACTTTTATTTAAAACTTTTTTTTCTATAGGCGATGATAAGGGGTGGGTAATTTATAATGAATAACCCTGTACATACTTTGTAGATGGATCTAAAAAAATGCAATAAAATTTATTTGTGAATATTAATTTAGCATTTTTTAATGATTTACCATTGTAATTGATTGGTCTTCATTATAGAACCTACCTATTCATATATTAATGAAAAATATTCATTATCTGCCAAAAGCCAAAGAGGGGCGGCCGTCCATGCTTGTTTATTTTTGCTGTCAAAAATACATTTAAATGATGCGCATTCTCACTGTGCTCGGTTTACACTTTGAGGGTAAATAGAGTGAAAAAAACCGGTACGAAGCGGACGAAGATATTTCCAAAAAATAATCTTTATAATCCCATCAGATACAATTTACACTTCATAATGTAGACTTTTAACTTAAGTGTTATAAAATTTGCAATATTTTTAATTATTATCTTGACCTGCGGAGTGAGTATCCCTCAAATTTGTAAAAACGAAGCAAAACGCCATGTATCTAGTAACATATGTATGTTCTTTTACAAATATGTATATGTATAATCAATCTTAATTTGTTACAGAACATTATTATGGTTCTTTAAGTGACCTAAAACTTAAGCAATTAAAATTTATTTTAACAAAGTTTAAATGACCATTTATGCCTGAAATTGGTCATTTGTCCATATAACGATAAATAAAATAAAAACAAACGGCACAGATTAAATACTTAACGTTTTCAAATCGTGTACGATTTTATTTATGGTATTGTTAGTAATTTCATATTACAATATGTCTATTCAGTTTCACTTCTCTTCTAAGAACGCTGCCTATTTATAAAGCCTTATTTGGCTGTTATGCCAGTGTTGAGTAGATATAAACAAATAGCCACTTAATAATAATTATGACAACTATCCGTCATTGTACGGACATAGGATAGTTTAATTATAGCGTAGGTTTTAATTATTGTCCATTGACCTTTCTTCCTTATTCACCACACCTTAGACAATTAATTTTTTTATTTTAAAAATTCGTTTACTATCCTCAGACTTTCTACTTAAAAAAATAAATAAAAAACGAATCGTGTAACAGTACCTCATGACTTATACTGTGGATCCAATAAATATGCCCCGTATAGAATTTTATAATAGAGTATTGGAAGTGGCATTTTGTTCCTTATGGAGTTACAATCAGAAAAGTGATAGTGGTCATCTGACTCGCATTTGGAAATGACAAGTATACACACGTAGCAGAACACTATTCTCCAAGGACTTGGTACATTTTTCCTTAAATAGTCTTTATTTTTCCAAATGATGTGAGAAATTCCAGTATCCACGAATTTGTTTCAGAAGCTGGTATTTACATTTTACATAAAATGTTTATTTTTGCAGAAAACAACAATCTTCTCCAAATCTGCAACAATGTTTTTGACTGTTATTCAATAATTCATTTTGTATCTTGGTTCCTAACATGCCATTCTTCAATAGGACACATTTTTTTATACTTCAGGGTTTCTACCAAACCTGGAAACGTTCAAATTAATTTGAATTCATAACTTGGACGTCATGGAATTTTGGAGAAAGTAAATAATTTGTCTCAATTTTTACACGAAAATTTATAAAAGTCTAGGGTTTTCTTTGTTGCCGTCTGTCGTTTGTGGTACTTTTTCTCAACATAGATATCACAAAGTATGGAGTTCTGAAAAATTTCCATACTTTGAAAAAATTTTCTTGCAGAACTGCGATCTGCCAAAGTTGATCCTTAACAAGCTTCCGTGTATGAGTTATTGTCATTTCGTTTACAACCAAAATTTAGAATTCGGTTTAAATCGGGCAACTCTCCACGATTAATAATATTACTAGAAATTACTTTCAGCGATGACTGATGAGTGATAGACTTTAAGTCGATGGAAAATTATATTAGCCGTTTTGTGGCATTAATTACTTTTGTGAGAATATTTCACTTAAATAATTAAATACCAATTTCATTTTCTATGAAGAGTTTGGGAAAACCATAAAGATTAGCATTATTTTAATTCTAAGCGTTCTCGCCTCATTTGCAATCCCGAACCCAGTACTTATTTTGACGCATCTTTTTATTTTGTATAAACCCAACGACGTTTTCGATGAGAATTCAACGTACAGATGTATGGAAGGATTCCTACAAGGAACACAATTTTAAGATGGGTGACAACTTTTGATGATAGGGGAAATGTTTTATCAAAAATGTACTGGTGGTAGCCGCACAGTTAGAACACTGGCAAATATTGAGCGTGTTAGACACGCAGTTCAAAGAAATCCACTGAAATCAACCACTAGGCATTCATTGGCGTTGTATATTTCAGAAAAGAGATTATGATTCACATTACTACCTATACAAAATGCAGATTGTGTAAAAATTAAAAGATACTGATAAAGCAATGCTTATGTCTTTCTGTTTAGAAATTTTGGATATTTTGAATAATGAATGAAAATTCTTTGTTGTTTATGTCGGACGAAGCACACTTTAACTGAGTGTGTTAATTAATAAACAAAATTATTGGTACTGGTCACGTGAAAATCCGCAACAGATTTATGGGAAGCCGCTTCTTGAATCAAAAGATACGATATGGTGTGGTATCTACGAGCCCTAACTACAAATTATTTGGACATAGCAATTTTTCCCAAATAAGTATTATATATTATATCAAGTATTATTTAGCTTAAAAAAAACTCTTTATTTGAAAAATGTATCAACAAATCTCTTGAATATAGCACACTACATATAATAGAAAATGCTAAATATTTTTTTGAAAAACTTGAAAATAAATTAAAACTATGTGTATATAAAAAATTATTTGGACAAATACATTAATAGGGAGTAACATCTCCCTTGGCAGTAATGACAGCCCCAATTCGAGCAGGCATATATTTAATAAGAGATTCCAAATATTGTAGCATAATCTCATCCCAAATATTCTGAATTGTTTTCTTTTAATTCCGGTGTAGTTCTTTTAGGATTATGTCTTAAATACTTCTTCATTTGATGCCAAATATTTTTTTAATAATATTTAAGTCGAGGCTACTTGAGGGCGATGCCAATACAAATATATCTTGTTGTCCAAACCGTTCTTTTACAGTTTTAGTAGTATGACAAGCCGCCCCATTCTGTTGAAAAATATTTTTTTTGTTTGGATATAATATTTGTATATTTGGGAGCAAGTTGTTTTCCAATATTATTTTATGCTTTTCGGCATTTACTGTCCCATTTCTGAATTCCAAATATTCCATACACATTTGCGAAAGTACAGCCCAAGACCATTACCCCCTTAGGAAACTTTATAGTGCGCTTCAAGTAGTCTTTATTAAATGCTTCACTTTTCGAACTTCTTACTCGTTTTCTAACATCCCCAAGACAAACATTGAATTTTGCTTCATCGCTAAATATACACTATTGGACCAAAAGTAAAGCAACTCTTATGATAAAATAATTTTTTTAAATATCTAAAATAAAATTGGCAACCGCGGAATTAAAAAGCCATTTAGTTTAAAGAGTCAATAGTAGGCTGCTGTCACAAGTGAATTGAGATTATTTTCAAATGTCAAATAATCTAGTAAGTAATAATTTATTTAATACAAGATTTCACCCAAAGTACGTTTAAAGTAGAAATTTCTAGTTGGCAATAAACCCGTTTTGGTCAAAATTTTAAAACTAGATATTTTTACTTTAAAAGCAGGCATTTCCACTTTTGAAACTAGAAATTTCTAGTTTTAGAATAGACATTTCTACTTTTAAAGTAAATATTTCTAATTTTAAAGTAGAAATTTCTACTTTTGAAACTAGGAATTTCTAGTTTTAAAGTAGAAATTTCTAGTTTTTTTATTTGTTGTGGCCCTTCAGAGACATCGTACACTGTGAGTCAAAATATATAAACACGGCAAAATTATGTGACAACTAATTATTTGGACATTTGTTTTCAAATAGTATTACTGAGAGTGCTATGAAAAGACATGAATTATATTTTTTGACAGTTTGCCATTGCACAGCTAGACGCGTGCTAAGAACTTCATTTCGTTGTAAAAAAATGACCTGTAGTAAAGTATTAAGATCAGATTTTCGTAAAAGAATTGTTACGCAAGGTTTGCGGGGAGAAACCATCCGTCAAATTACATTTGATTTAAATATTCCGAAATCAACAGTTGTATATGTATATCTTTAAAAAATTTAGAGAGACCGGAAGTGCAAGTGTTCGTGGAAAAGGTACAGGAAGGCCAAACATAGTTAGTGATAGAGACCAAAGACTCCTTGTTAAAATTTGCAAAAAAAAGAAGTACTTTAAGACAACTAACCGCACAGTGGAACAATGAATCTGACTTAAGAGTTTCCAGGGAATGTTGCAGAAAATACATTCACAAATCAGGACTAAAATTTTATAAGATAACATAAATTGGGCAGTTTTATAAGGTAACGAGTAGTTTGAATGGATTTTGTATACCCATTGATTTTTACACATGCTAAAAGAGAAAACCCTTTATTAATTGAGAAACAAAAGAAAAATCGATTAATCTGGGCCAAATCCAAGAAGAACTGGACATGTGAAGATTGGGCTAGAGTCTCGACTATGAAGTGTAATGGACCTACTCCACTTCCACGAAAAAC
>JANEYF010002857.1:5000-30000 GCA_029963845.1 Rhamnusium bicolor | reverse complement strand
ATAGGACTAGCTACAATTATTGTCCTTTGTACCAAAACTGGAATACTGAGTTAGTTATTAAGACATCTGAGTACATCCCTTTTCATAGTAGACGTCTTTAAAAACTAAAAAATATAAAAAAGTGCCTCTGTACATTTTCAATCGTTTATATCGGTCCGACGACCGAAGCCCTACTGTTTAAAATTCTATTTTTTACTAGTGGGTCGAGAATTATATGCCAGGTGTAACAGGATCATGGTACATCCCCATTTTCTCCTTTAGTTTTGAAGATAATTGATAGAAATTTGGGATATCTTATACACATAATAAGCGTCAGCTTTTGACATACAAGTGATTTTTTTTTACTTCTGGTTTTGCCGGAAGTGACATTAACTCTCAATTTTTAAATGGAACACCCTGTATATTATTGTATTTCTGAATTCTATATAATTTTCTGAATCCAACGATACCAAATAAGTGACATTTCAAACGTCAATATTTTTTATAACATAATTTTTAGGTTTCCATCTAAGTGTGCCATGATAATTCCGATTTATTCTAAATCACCCCTGTAATGCTAGAAAAATCGAGATCCCGTCAAAAATACTAAATTACGTGATTTATGAGCAAATAAAATTCATCAAAATAGTTTTTGGGTCAAAACTCAATTTTTTCAAATAGAACCATATCGGTACCATGGTCCCATTTATTAGTACTATTAATAAGGAAGTTATTCATATGTCGTATTAAAATGTGCGATAAATACAAACAAAATTACAGCTAAAAGAACATAAGAAAATATAATTTTGTTCTAATTACCTTGTTATACATAAGGTGACTTTGGAATACAAAAAATGAACACAAAACATTACAACAGTTGTTCAAAATGTTGTCCATTAACGTCAATGCACTTCTGAACTCTCATAGCTGTTCCTCGAAGAACGTTCGCCAATTGCTGGGCCGTTATGCTATTAATTGCGCGTCTTACTCATAGATCCAGGTCTTCACGGATTGTAACGGCGGTTGCGTAGACAATATTTCTTAAATGATCCCAAACAAAGAAATCAAGTGGTGTTAAATTAGGTGACTTTGGAGGCCACCTTACAGGACCATTTGTCGAAATTACGGTTTCTCCGAATCTCCGTTGAAGGTAATCAAGTACTATCCTTGGAATTATGGGGAGGAGCGCCATCTTGTTGGACATACATTCCTTGTCGTAAATGGAAAAGTAATTCAGCTAAACCGTCTTCAATTTCATTTTGCAGAAACTCCAAGTATCTGGCACTAGTCAGTGGCCCTTCAAATATTATTGGACCAATGACTCTAGTACCGATTATTCCAAGCCAACATAGAAACCGAATCGCACTTGAAAGTTACTCTCCCGTAATAAATTTTGATTTTGTTGTGACCAATATTTCGTATTTTGTCGGTTAAATAATCCCAAATTTGTAAACCTAGTCTCGTCCGAAAATAAAATTATTCCCAAATAGCATTGTTGGGCTGCACGTTATTCTGCAAAATCCATTGCAATATTTCATTTTATGTTCGTAATCATTTTCGTACAAGTGCTGGTGCAATTGGTATTTAAAAGATTTATAGTGGTATTTGTGCAAAATTCGTCTTACTGTTTAGTGACTGATTTCCAATTCAAACCCAATTTGCCTTAAAGAAACAGTCTTATCAACTTCTGCTCGGGCCAGAACATTAATTTCCGTTCATTCGCCAAGAATGAAATTTTCCTAATTTCTCGCTGGACATTGTCTATAAGAATATCGTTCGGCAGAAAGGTGTCTAGCCGCAACGGCATTTTTTCTACATTCCCCATAAATAATTAACATGTCCACTTTTTCATCTCATAAATTTGCGACATTTTAAATAAAATTAACAAGAATTTTAAACAATTTTTAAAGACACAATAAAAACACCGGTAAACCAACAAATGATTGACAAGCTAAATATTTAATTCTCTTCAAAGCCACCTTAGTTAGTTACTTCTTAACATTTAATCAGAACAAAATTGTATTTTCTTACCTTCTTTTAGCTGTAATTTTGTTTGTATTTATCGCATATTTTAATACGATATATGAATAAATTCCTTATTAATAGTACTAATAAATGGTACCACGGTACCAATATGATTCAATTTGAAAGAATTGAGTTTTTCTCCAGAAACCATTTTGATGAAATTTATTTGCTCATAAATCACGTAATTTAGTATTTTTCACGGGATTTCGATTTTCCTAGCATTACATGGGTCATTTAGAATAAATCGGAACTGTCATGGCACACTTAAATGGAAAACTAAAAATTATATTATAAGAAATATTGAAATATTTCTTTAGGACATTTCAAGAGTCACATTCTAGATATGAATTATTCTATTAATTTACTGTTTGGATATTATCTAAAAACGTATTTAATAATTTCAGTCCAGATTTTACTGTCATAGAGACCTCCAGACTTTCTCCCAAAAGAAAGGGGTAGGTTTTTAGAACTAAAATTGTAGACAAATTTGATACCCAACAAAACATGTTTTGCCGGTTCTTTGATTTTTGGATTTTTCTAGGAAGCAGAATATTCTGATTCACCGTCAACTAAAACTGGATTGGAATCAGTTGAAAACAATAAAGTCATGGCTGTACCAAAAAGGTAAAATTTGTAGACATTACAATTTTATGTTTCATTTGGATTCATGATGAATAATCTTCAAGCACTCTCACATTAAGGTCCGGTTAGCTAAATTATGTCAGTTAGTGACTTCTTGATCAATAGAAATCACCCATTTCACACTAACTGATGGATAATTTTCCTAACTACTCATTGAAAAACTGGGCCCAAGTAACACTGAAAATGACAGTTTCCATAACTATATATAGAAACTGTAAGGGTCAGTTGTATCGTACGTACATTACGATTGCTGTAACAATCATAACCTTGAATTTTAAACGAAGGTTAGTTGAACTTAGGCTAAACCATGTGGATACAACGGGCCCTGAGTATCAATTTGCAACTTTTTTATTACAACCTGAAATTGTTTTGTTGTAGGAAATATACTGCAGCTGAAACCTCATCAGCAAATAAAGAAAACAGTAATCCTGAATTTGAAAGTTTTTATAATGTGAATTGTAAATATTAAGCAAATTAAAAATAGTTAATTTATTAACTGTTTTCCACACTTCAGTAAGTGGTGCTCCAAATGATACTAAAACACCTGGTGCTGAACTTGTATACTCGTCTAGTAATTTAACTGCTTCTGAGACGGAGGATATATTAATTAATATGGCTAAAGAAGGACAAATTCGGGGTTCTATTGTTAGTCCTAATTCCAGTTATAAAGGAAATCTTAATCTTTGGGCAAGAAAACGTAATCACAATACTAGTTGGCAATTAGAATTGTGATTAAAATTAAGTGAAAAAACCTATAAATAAGTAATGTGTCGTATCACGTAAAATACGTTTAATAATTTGCAGAAAAATATAAGATGGTTGCAGTTTTAACACTGATGATGAAAAAGTCTAAAGAAATTTTAAAGCAATGAGAGTCATAAAAAAGAAAACTCACAGCTCTTCGAGAAATTGTTCGAAGGCTGAGGATAAGAGTTACAACATTAACCTCTCTTCTGAAGGTATTAGAAGTCTTTATGGAGATGAGGGTTCATTCCTCTCCAAAGTTTGTCATGATATGATTGAAATACCCAGAAGTCATGTACACCCATATTTTTTTCTTTATTTTTTGAAGGTATCGATTTAAAATTTGAAACTTGTACACATATTTTGATATTTTTTTGATGTCCGGTCTAACCGGAAGTGACATCATTTTTTTTAATGACAACCCCAATTTTTTTCTCTATATTCTGTTAAAAGTTAAAATTCTATATTCTCCCGTTTTTTTGAAATTTAAAATCAGTTAAAAAATAGAGACAAGCAATTGTTTTATTTTCCCTAGTTGGCCATGAACTGTGACATAAATTGTTTAACAATTGTCAATAATTGGAAATTGTTAAGTATGCCATGAAATTTATTTTATAAAAATAAATTGTGATCTGACCGATGTAATGATGCGATTTAACATTTTTAAATAAATTATTTCATTCTTTATTTTGTAGTCTAAGAATCCAATAATTTTAAATGGAACCCTATAAATTTTCTCTATTATTTTTAAACGTAAACGCGGGTTTTAACGACTTTATTATGACAAAGTTTGCTTTCATATTTCTGGAAACATTTATAAGTTTCACTATGTTTATTAGTATCCATTAACTAGTCCCAAGAATGCTAATTTTAATTTATTTTATTATCTTCAAGTTGTAATATTAATATATTTTTATTATGTATAGATAAATCACCGTCTTATAAAATATTAAAAATATGTATTCCTCGATGTATGTAGGAACTATATTATATTTATGACTTGTTATAAAAAACTAGTAAATCTCTTCTTGTTATAGCTTTAGATATAAAGACCTTACGGGAAAAATATATGTATTTGCGATGCAATTCATCGATATTTTCAATGGTAAAAAAGCATACTTCTTGAACTGAATATGTTGTTACAGATTATTCAAGAGCGAGTACTATAAAGTTGTGTTTATGAATACATCGTTTAAGATTATGGAAGATGAAGCATATTGTTAAAAACATTTGGTATCTAAGTTGTATCAAATATGAGAGTACCTAACAAATTTAACAACCTCGACCCATTTATTTAAAAAAGAATAATTAGGATCGATATCATAGATTATGTAATTAATTGTGCAGAAAGACAGGTAATTGTGATTTCAGGAAAAAGTCTTTAAATTTTCCAAATTATTTTAACATTAAGAGCAAGTTATACTAGCACAAAACTTAATTTTAAATTCAGTTTTTAAATACCACAAAATATTTTCAGCTACCGAGAATTAATGTCTATAATTTTTCAACACAAGAAAATTTTGTCCAAATAACATCTTTAAGTCGGTGTGTGAATTTATATATACAGGGTGGCTCATTTTAAATGGTCTAAACAAATATCTGGAAATCTAAGCATTGTACGTACAAATATTTAAGACAATCTCTTTAGAATCTCCAGGAGAAATCTGTTGGAATAAGTTTTTCCGTAGGTAACTATTTCGAAGTTATATCAAGGTCATATTTGTGTTTTTCAATAGAAAGCGGTTTTTTTACTTTCAAAGCCCAATAATAAAGAGTAACATTTTACGTAAAAATTATTAGTTCAATCAATAGTTGTTGACATAGTGACAAAATAATTTTTTTAAAATTTTTTCTCTGTATTTGAGTAAGCCAGCCAAATACCATTAGTGTTGGTACTTTTCCTGTGATAGTTATCTCTACTTGTTGCCTTCGGGAAATTTCCAAGCCACAAACATCCATTAATTTTGGTGAAATCATTCTAAAACTGTACGTATTATATTATCGCTGAAGAGACCTCGAGATGATTTTTCGTCAGATTAAGCTTTGCACAGAAATAATGTTAAAGTTAATTTTGCGTTCAATCAAAAAATTTAGTAAATATAAATCAGTGAAATCAACATTTTTAACGAAAATATTTTTTTTGATTTCCAGTTAAACATATAAGAAATTACTCTCGATTTGTCACTGCCTCTAATCACGGCGCATTCGCCATTTATAAAAATAATAGTTTGACATGGAATAAAAGTTATTTATGCAACAAGTGCAAAAAGTAGTGCTGGGTGATGTTAACCGATGTTTCAGGAACATCGATGTTTCGTTGACGATGTTCGATATTCTGACATCGATGTCAGAAGTGCTCAAACATCGAAGGTAACATCTATGTTTGCCATGCGATGTTGCCCCCATTTTGTAAGAAGTTTTCTTATAAATATAAACGTGAAAATTTGCTAAAATTATTTTCTATGCAACCTTGATAACGAATAATTAAAAAATATTTTATTTCATTTATTTATTTTTACTTGACCGAAATAGAAATACAAGAAGAAGTAATTAATTATAAGGTATTTTAAGATAGGCAATCTTGATAATATAATTGATAATGATGGAGGCGTCTGCATTTTGTTTCGTACAAAGAGAGCTGCGATTGTATTAAGACATTAAATTTATGTTTTTACAAATAAAATAATATTATTTATACTTTGACTTTGCTCTATTCTAATACTAATATAAAAATATAAACATTATAACCTATAAACACGAAAATTTATGAATTATTAAATTATGAAAACATTTCAAATTACATGGTTGCAAAACACATATGTATTTTAATTTACATTTCTATTGTGCAATTTGCTTTGGCAATTCCAAACCCAAACAACACAATAACATCGATGTTTATATTACATCGATGTTTTTTTACCGATATTCTTCCTGCATCGATGGCGGTCTCCGATGCCAACATCGATGCTCAACATCGATGTTTCGCAAACATCGCCCAGCACTAGCAAAAAATGAGTCTTTATTGCACGCGATGCTAACATTCTCGAACGAGGCCATTTGGCCAAGATGAACAACACGTGAAGTGCAATAACACTTTTACCACGAGTGCATACACTATTTCTTCTACTGAATAAGATTTACAGGAAACAACTATTCAGCGGACAAAAGCCCCGACCTGCATTGAATTAAACCTGCAAATCTTGTTTGGTAGTTAAGCGCATTTGTCAATTCCTTACTAGACAGACCGGTTTCGAACTTGTTATGTTCTCGTCAGTATGCCATAAGTAATGGAAAAGACAAATAATAATAGCAAACCAGGCTAGCCTAAAGCAGACTAAGCAAGACAGACATGGTGAGTGATAAGTGTGTCCCACTGGTGATTAGTGCTATTACCCGTCAGACATCACTGATATCTTAGTGACTGATAGCGACTTGCAAAGCAGGTACCAAGAGCTGTGGCGTCTTAACCTTGTCGGCTAAACTATATACTGAATAAGATTTACAGGAAACAACTACTTAGCGCTCAGTACAAAATTTTCAAAACTGTGAAATTTGATGTGCAGACTGTGTATAAAAGAGGTCCTAAAATGCTTCCCTAAGGAAGTGTGTCGGAAATTTGACAACTAACTTTTACACGTTGAAATCTATCAGTTAAAAATGAAGACAAGAAAGGACTGGCCTTTTCGCTAAAACCTACAAACTGTAGTATGGAAAGAAGCATTTTGTGATTGATCATATCGAATGCCTTCGAATAGTTCAATAATATTAAAACGGATATTTTGATATTGTTATATGCCCTAATAATATCATCCATTACAATAACTAGCGCTGTAGCACAGCTGTGACCATGTCGGAACCAAGATTGTTTTATTGGTAATATATTGTTAAAATTTAAATTTGATCTGATTTCTAACACCATAACCTTTTCTAAGACTTTTGACAGGGTGGGTAACAAACTTATTGATCCAAGATAACAAAATTCCGTAGGGTGGTTTATTTCTGGAAGAGGAATGACTTTAGCTTGTTTCCACTTTGTGGGAAAATATGATTTGATAATACATTCATTTATTATATAAGTAACACATGGAACTAAGAAAATGCAACACAGCTCAATTAAAGTTATAAGTATATTGTTTCCAAATGTTTTAGACCTTATATTTAAAATGATATTAAAAACCACAACATCTGTAGTTTGTTTAAATAAGAAATTATTGTTTATACCATCTATAATCGATATACCATACCGTAATTAAATATTCCCATATCGCTGAATTTGCAATGATGACCTATTGAATGGCCAGCAAGATCCCAAGCCTTACGCCATTGGATTTTTTATTTGGAATAGATTAAAATATATGAAAAGTGGACTAATGTATATAAAAAACTTGGTAGGAACACAAAGAAAACTAAAAATATAATTTTAAATGTTAACAATAATAGTATATCCGGCAGAAATGAAATAGATAATTAATTTACACATTTTTTTCTCTACAATTGCTGGAGATACTATTAGAATCACATTGACTCTAATATGTCTCTTCCATGTATTTTCTCCAATTGCAACGAGCAATTTCTAACTTTAACTCCTGTAACAAAAGAAGAGTTTTCAGAAATAGAAAAAGTCTTAAAAACAAAAAATGTACTGATTCTGATGGTAATCCTATAATAAATATGATTAACTCTCATATAGATTCATTAGTTTATTTCAATTATTTTTCTTTATTTCAAGGTTTCTTTGCCAATTGCTGAGACAATAAGAACTTTTCTGTATATGTTGGCGGCGTCACGACAAAAAGGCATAAGCGGTTTTTACCAAATTTTACAAGAGAGCAAAAAACCATCTAAAATATGTTATTCTGGTTTTTCTTAATGAAATTAGAAATAGTGAAAAAATATACCATGTCAGGGTGTCGAAATAATCGCAGCTGAACATGTTAGCACGTGTCATTATGAAATCTCGGAGCTTACTAATATATAACCTCACCTGATTCACAACTTCATTATTAATTACGCCTCTTCAACTTCAATTTTAACGATTCTCAAATTTTTAGAAGATTCAGCCATAGTATTAGACGAAAGGCTTTTCTTTTCGGATTATTGTCGCTTACACATTTTTATCGTCGATATATCTTAAGCAAGCAGTACAAACTATAATAGTTCCAATAAGTGCAGTAAGTAAAGGAATGCGAGTTGGGAGTGTCAAGAGTATAGCGGCACATGTGCGACAGCCGGCGATAACTGCCATACGCATTCTAAAGCACGTGCCGCTTTACTATTAGGAGCCCCAACTTGCATTTCTTGGAACTTATATAGGTATACTTAGACTGGATACATGTAACCTCCTACACTGCTCAAAAAATTTAGACAAACGCTTCTTTGTACTTCAATAAAATTCAAGCCGTAAATTGTATGCAAACAAAACTGTCTGTACACGCGTACACGACCATTGCATTAAGTAATATGAAACCTTGTCTCGTCCGTGAACAACACAGACCTGCATTGCCGAAGTTGCCAACCGATATGCTGACGAGCAAAATTCAGGCGAGCTATTATGTGGCGTCATGTTAGTATGATTTTTCAGACGGGTCGTCTTGATCTTAAGTTTGATCTAATGCAGTCACTCCATACGTCGTCCTGAGAGAATTTTGGAGGTCCCTCGCTGTATAGACACAGTTACGAAGACACGAAATTTCCAAAAATCGGTCTTGACTTTGGGTTGTTTTTCTTTTACAGCCCTGTCGAGACGCCGTTTGTATTGGCCAGTCTCACTAAAGATTGTTTTTCAATTGTTTCAAACCGGTTTGTTTTTCAGGGTAATCTTAAGTTATTTTATTATCATAATTATTTTGTTTATATTGAGTACCGCTCACATAAAATCAATTAACAGGGATCTTCTATTATAAGTGATATATTTCTGTTATTTATAAATAACCTAATATTAAAGATTAAGTAATTTAGTTCAAACATTAATCCATGGTCGTTTTAATTATTTTATTTAAAGAAATATAGTTTTAAAATAATGAGAAAACGATTCCCAGTCTCAGAATATTTTATAAATATGAGTTTTTGTCAAATAACGCTGGGAATTTGTTTAAACGTATTTCGCTATGCTTGCTTAAAGAATGTGTGCCCCTCTACATCAGTTGAAATTTCATCCCTCACGCAGGAGTCACGTGACTTCCTCGCCAAACCATTGGGAAGAAATCTGCTCTCATCGGCTGAAATATGCACTTTTTCGATCCACCAGCTACAGTTTAATACGCAACATCTCCAGTGTACTCCGCAAACAACAGTGGTAAGAATTATTTCTGTATTTAACTGATTTTAACCGCTTGTATTTACTTTTTCGTTTTTACCGTTTTTGTATATTTATATCTGTTAATTCGAGCGGTCAGAGGTAGTTTCGTGATTCAGTAACTAAAATAGGATTATCTATTCAGAAACACGCTCCGGAAGATTACCGTTTTCATTTGAAGTTTCTATGTATACACACCGATTGGATTCTAGTGTCACTCGTTGAGGATAGAATCTAATTCTAAAGTAATAGTAAAGAGAACTATCAGATTTTTAGTGTCACTCATTGAGGATAAAATCTGACCGAGTGGTCCGGAAATTAATATCCGATTACATAGGTCAGCTCGTATTCGATGGGATAACCTGGAGTTTGAACCTATAAGCTGTTCCGAGTCAACACGAATATCTCAGGCTGGATCAATTTATGGACATTTTTATCGTTTGATTTATTTTACTTTTTGTTTAATACGGATTAAGGTGCTATCTAGTTAAGATGTCTTTCTGGAACATCTGGTTTTCAATTTAGATTGTGTTATACTTAATACCGATTGAATTCTAGTGTCACTCGTTGAGAATAGAATTCACTCCCAGTGTTATAGTTAGGAAGCACTACGAGCCAGATTTTTAGTGTCACTCATTTGAAGATAAAGTTTGACCAAGTAGTCTGTGAATTAAACCACGATTGTATCCCAATAAGGGGAATAAAAGACAACCTAGCTATATAACGCCCGCTAAAGTACACACTAGACGCCTTTTGGAATCATTCGGGTTTTTCAGTTTAGGTTTTATGATACTAAATACCGATTAGATTCTAGTGTTACTCGGTGAGGATAGAATCCAATCTCAGTGTTATAGTTAGGGAATATTACTAGCCAGATTTTGAGTGTCACTCGTTTGAGGATAGAATCTGACCAAGTAGTCCGCAAGTTAGAATACGTTTTTCCCTAGTAGAGGACATAAGGCATAATCTAGCTGTATACTTACGATTAGACATTTCTCAAGTAACCATCGATCCCTAGATTAATGTCCTGCCGTAATGTCTCGTTTGTATACCGTAACCACCTGGACCGTTTTGCATACACCGCCTGCTATAATACCTATTCCGCACTAGCCGCTGTAAACACATTAACCGCTTGTCAAATACAAGTAAAAAAATAGTAGTTTCCATAACTTAACTGGATTTGATTTACCTGCTTGCATTATTATTATACATTTCAGTAATAATAGATTCCGTGACTTAGCCGCATTTGATATACCTGCTTGCATTATCACAACCTCTTGCTTGGTTTATTGGCCTGCTTTTTCTGTTGCCTATATAATTGGTTACACTGTTTACTATTTATTTTATGAGGTCAGTTTTAAATAAAATAGAGTAAGTGAAGTTGAAAGTCTGTCTTTTTATTTTGTGCATAAGTAATAAATCTGGTCATACACCGAGAATCATTTTCGACAGATATGGTGAAGTTGTCTATTGTTGTGCAAGCGACCACCACACACATAGACCGCCTGGACATTCCGTTTCTTCACTGAGTTACCCTAGCTTCTATCATACCGCTGATAGAATAAAGTAGTGTTCCTAGACATTAAAACAGGAGCTGGCGCTCGAGACCGTACCGTGCATAAATGTTCAAAGTACCGCAGGTATACTTAATGGTGCCAAAGTAACACATAATACAAATACCATTTTGTTACGTCACAGTACATTAAAAAACTCAATGACGTCATCACGCAAACTATGATGACAAATTTTTCAAATATTTTATCACAAAAGACGAATTAAATAAAAAATTCGACGTGTCGAGATTTTTTTCGAAAATCTTATAATAATTTTATCAGTGAAGGAAAATAATTTGTTCTATACTTTTGTTACAAACTGTGTTGTATATATTGACTCCACACCATTAAACTAGAAACATCAAATTAAGGAGTTTAAAGACAATTCACTTACAAGTAAAGTTATAAACACCGCAACCTGCTGGAAAGGTCCCCTTTATTTACCCTATTTAGTATGAGGCTCGAAATATTGATATAGCGTAATATTCTCTACTTACCAAAGCACTGGAGTATCTACGGTTATGTAAAATTGTGTTATTAAAGAAATGAAGTAATTTGCTTTGAAAATCTGTAACCCCTGAAAGATGTAATGTAATCAGTAATGTTAAAATTTTTCATTTCTAGGTGGAAATAAGATGTACTTTTTTTGCTATTTTCATTTTCTAAATTCTTACTCGATTTAGCTTCAAACGTATTTGTAAATTATTAAATTAATAAATTTAAAAAAGTAAATCGTAAACATTTTTTGGATAACGTTTAAAATTAAATAAACTTTCATGAAAACTGGTTAGAATTATTATTATTGAATTAAAATACGAGCTGTTGAACTAGTTTTATTGTTAATGAGAGCATCAAAATAATTTATATTTGCAATAAAAATTTTATTTGAAAAATACACGGTAAAAAATTTTTGTGAGTAAATTCAGAATCAATTTCATTTATAATATTGGTCATGCATTTAACTATAATTTATTTTCGTTAATTCGCAATTACTCAGACTATTAAGGGATAATAAAAAATAATGCATAATTAGGATAAAGTTAAGACGAGAGTCCTAATTCATCCAAATGAGTAATAATCATTATACGTGAGTAGAATACTATACTTCTTCTACGAGTACTCAATAGGAAGTTACACTTTTAGGTCTAGATAAGCTTGAAGAAAATAATTATTATTAGTTTGCGTAATTTTATTTTTATTTATTACTTTTAGTAATAAAGCTAATACTATTTATTTTCCTTTATAGGTAATGATTTCTATCTTCAATCATATAACGGGTGATTATAAAGCAAGAGATATATTTCAACTTATTATATATTCTTAACAAGTCAAATTAATAACAAATAGTAAACGGAATCGAGTTGCATACATAATGGGATTTCTGATGTCAAACACTAGTTACCACAAATGCTCGATATGACCTCCATTTTGTTGTTGTAAAATTGCCAACCATTCCCCCAAATTGTATACAGCACTATTCAACATTTCTGGTTGAATTGCACGAATTTGCTCTCTAGTACTGTCCTTTAATTCCTCCAGCGTTATTAACCCGTGTTCTAAATATCAAATTTTTTAAATAACCCCACAGCCAGTAATCCGCTATCAGGCGATCTGGTGGCCATGAATTTACAAAATGTCTGCTTATAACACGATCTTGAAAAACCGCAGTTAACAATTCTTTAACTGGTCGATAAATGTGCGGAGGTGCTTCATCCTGCATAAAAATCATGTTTTCAATTCCTTCGTGCTCGTTTTGCAACTGTGGAATTGCATAATCCCTTAACATTTGCAGGTATCGTTCACTAGTAGCAGTTGCAGATACGGCCTCCCCATTCTGTATTTCCTCGAATGTATGGACCAATGATGAAATTAGATGTGAAACCGCACCAAACGATGACTTATTTGTCATGAAGGCCTTGCTGATTTCATGTGGATTTTCTGTTGGCCATATTCTACAGTTTTGAGTATTAATTCCACCATTAAGAGAGAAATGGGCGTCATCTGTCCATAAAATATGGGATAACCATTCGGGTTCAATTTCCATCTGAGCCAATACGTGTAATGAAAAATCGTACCTCAGAGCAAAATCTGCGTTCTTTAATTCAAACAGCAGTTGCAGTTTATAGGGATACATTTTTAGGATTTTCCGTAAAATTTTCCAAACCATTTGTAATCGTTTTGATATCGCATTCACACTACTGATTGCTAGCAGATTAGTATTGCCTACGTTTTGATTTTCCTGAAGAACTTCTGCAACTTGAACATCACTAATCCTTCCTGACCTCGGAAGGTATTTTACAGACCCTGTTCTCTCAAATTTGCTAATCAAGTTACGATACGCCTTCATTTTGCACGGCCCTGCTCTCAAACCCATTTTCGTACGAAATCTTCGCAATACAGTAGTGTAATTTTTACCGCCTTCATAATAACATTGCACTAAATCAATTCTTGTTTTCAGATCCATATTGAAATTGTTACAATTTACGTTACGCGAATTTTATTTTGAGAACAATTCTCTAAATTACGATTATTTCGTTTGACACTTGTATCAATAGTTGTCACGACAATTCTTTTGTTTTCCATGGATACACTAAAATCCAATTATTGAGGCAACTAGATTCTGTTTACTTTTTGCTACTAGCATAATTTCTTAAAACTATATAAGAATTTAAAATAGACCCCTTACTTTATGATAACCCGATACATAATGACGTTATTTCTGACATTTTTTGTAAGTTGGAAAATTGACATTTACTAACTGTTACTTTCCACCCGCATGAAAAGTGGTTACTTTCAATCCAGATGGGAAGTAAAATTATTACTATATTTTAACATTTTATTGTCAATATTAAAAAAAGCAAACTAATAACTCTTTATTAAACTACTTACAAAAATTAATTATTACATTTTCATTATCATTTACAGAAACTGAAATATTAAATCCCTGTAGTTCTTTTGAATAAACTTTGATCTCTTGGCAATAAATGTTCTCTGGCTTTTTTCTTCAATCTTCCGCAAATCAGGCGGAATGCAACTAAACTCAATATCATTGTTTTCTGAATCACTGCCTTGCATTTTTTAAAGTTTCGAAACAATTCTAACAATACACGAAACAATATATTATGATGCTATCACAATAAACAAATAATTGTTTATCATATTTGGCCTCTTAGTTAAGGCCGTTACGAAAAATTAAAACTACTTGAGACGAAAATGAATATTCGTATTGCAGTGATAACGAACTTTTTCCACCTCAGTATGTAATATACTATTATGTATAGGTACTTGTATTTTAATGAACTGATTGAATAATTTTATTTGCTGAATGGAAATTGTATCAACTATTTATGATGTGTGAAAATAATTATGTCATTTGAATATTCCGCTGCGTTATAGCATTCTCAATGAAGCTGCACTGAGCGATTAGCCATAGCCCTTAATGAATTATTATCAGGGGTATTCGACTTGGTTTACGGATTTCGCAACACCAGAGATGAGCGCGTTTCCATTAGCATTCTATAAATTTCTTAATAGACAATAAAAGAGTTAAAATTAGATCACAATGTCAACTTTCAACAATAAACGGTGTTATTTTTAAAACAATTGTGAGGAACACAAAAAAACTATAATTTTTCCAACTAAATAATCTTTGAAATTTCTTCGTGCCGCTCTGATACTCTATGTCCGGAGGCAGCATCCAGAACCAATTAGAGACTGGTATCTACTCATGTGATAACACTGATAACACAACTAATCACAAAATTGTCATTTTTATAATTAGACATTTGACATTTTATTAAGAAGCCATTTTAATGCAGTTAATAATAATATAATAATATTCGACAAAAAAATTTACATACATTCTTTTTTGGCAATTTACAAGGCGAAGTTTAGCCACATGGCTATTTTTACACTTAACCTTGTAAACCACCTAGACAGAATACAAAAAGAAATAAGTAAGATACATAGAAGAAAGAATAAAAAAATAATAACAACAATAATAATAACAACAATAACAGTAATAATAATTCATTTGAAATTACACACAGATTCATGTTGACTAATTAATGTACAAAATGATACTGAATAACCATCAATAATTATGGCGCTAAAAATAATGATATAAAGTATGTAAGCAGTAAATACCCAAAAATTACTTAGGTATTACTGGAATTAATAATACAGGCTTTAATATTTTTACGAAAAACATTCACTGATGAAAAGTTTTTATATATGGGATCCATAGAATTATACAAATTTATAGACATATAAGAAAAGCTGCGTTTAAATAATTCAGTACTATGATGTGTCATGGTTACCATGTTCTGATATCTAATATTTACATTATGAATGGCAGCTCTAAAAACTAGCTTACTCTTAAATAAGTGGGGATGGAAAATTTTATTAAGCGAAACAAGAAATTAAAAAGTGAAATTTGACTAACTGTGCCATTTTTAACCATCGGAAATCTACATATTTGGCAGAAACATGATCAAATTTCCTTAAATTATAAATAAAATGACAGCAACAATTTTGCAAAATTTGTAGTCGATTTTTTGTAACTTGATCCAAGCAGAAATAGTACATAATGTCGCAGTAATAAAAAACAGGCATAACTAAGCTTTCACAATGTTTTTTACATTTTTTACAGTTTAGTATATGTTTGTTAGCATATAGTACTTTTAATCGACAATAGAATCTTTGTAAAAACATTTTTGTGTGCTGATCAAAACGTAACTTTTCATCTATTATTACTCCCAGGTTTTTAAGCATGTGTTGAGAAAAAATTAATTTTCGCGATTAATATGTATTTTAGTAGATAATTTTAAATATTGCCGCTTGTTTTCAGAACAACATAAAATTACAACCGATTTTTAAGGTTGATCTTAAAGTTATGTCGTTGTGAATATTTATAAATATTTTCTAGATCTTGGTTGATTAAATTAGCAGCCTTGTCAAAATCAGATGGGTCAAAACAATGAAGAAGTTGGGTGTCATCTGCACATGCCTGGAGATGAGAACTAGTTACAACGTTAAATATGTCTGAAGTATATACAAGAAACAGAAATGACCCAAGAATAGACCCTTGGGGAACACCTGATATTATTTTAGGGTCAGATATTTTTTTCTGAAACTGATACACTATGATGATGTTCAGACAAATAAGAATTAAAAAACCGTAATGATATTTCATCAAACCTATAATAATTGAGTTTTGCACAAAGAACTACGTGGTCAATCGTGTCGAATGCCTTGGAGTAATCTAGTGATACTAGAATCACTGCCATGTTACAATCTAGTGCACGGAGGATGTTGTCACTAAGACTCAAAAGAGCTGTAGTGATGCTATGAACTTTACGAAATTCCGATTGATGTAAAGGATATAAGTTATGCAACAAGAGATAAGAATTTATCTGATCATAAACAATTCTTTCCAAAAATTTAGTCCATAGAATTAAATAATTTCCATATTTATAAGGTGAATTCTAATCGAAATTGTGTTATATATTTTAGATCGTGATGGTCAGTAACCTTTTGATGCCAGAACCAGAGTGCCAGTGTGTTTTTCAAGATTCTTTAAGTTCACGATTACTTTTATCTGTATTTATGGGGTAAGTTGTAATTTGTAATATATTTCTGTATGTGAAACTATGTTTTTTTAACGAGGAAATCATATATTTACATATATTATAAATCTAATATTGTATTTATTTTAATTTACGCTAGATAAAATAATGTAGAGTTGGTAATTTTAATGCTGTTCGTAGTTTCAATGTTGTTAATATCCTTAAATCAATATTTTATAGAAACTCAATGAATAATAGATGAACTCGACTACAATTTCAAAATGGGATGTTTTTTATTTTTTGACAATTAAATTGAATAAATACTGTCAATTAATTCATCGATTAAAGTGGTAATATGGCCGATAGTGTATTTATAATGTTACTTCTGTGATTAGTTGCCGTTAGGTTCACCAATAGGTGTATCTATAATGTAAAACTAGACGAACCACTATTATAAATACAAATTATGTTTGAGTTGTTTATTTTGGTTATTATACAGACAAATTAACAGATTTGTGTGTATTTTACTTATCACACTGCGTAAGGTGACCATCCTGGTTTGATCAAGATATGTACTAATAATTATGTACTGATCTTCTGTAACGTAGTAATTTTCTAGCAATGTTTTTAAATAAAAAAAACAATAATTTTTTTTGCCATCTTTATAACAACTAGGTATAATGAAAATACCCTTCAAAAAAAAATTAGTATTATTCCAATACAGTCTGTCAAGGCTATACAAACAAGACATTCTATCATTTCCCTAAGGATCCTGCCATTGCAAGCAAGGAAAATGCTTCCACGTTAAGTCCTGCTAAACATTGTTCGAGTTTCCGTGTTTGTAAGGATCATTTCATGACTTTTTATTAACCCACTCGCCTGAGTCGCGCTTTTCCTTATTCTATTAAACCTCAATAAGTAGTATTAGCAACTAACATAGTTACCCCTGAAAATTCTCCGCTGTAAATAATTCTATTGTATTTCTGCCATCTGTACTATTTCCAGTTAATGATTATTCATCTGCATTATCTAAAAATGGAGTATTTGAACTTTACCGAGTGGCATTTAAAGAATATCATTTAATGTGCTACTTGCCTTTAAGACAAAATAATATTGTTTTGGTAGTTCGTTTGATAAATTTTAACTAGTTTATTAACATATTGTAATTTAAACTATCTGTTAGCTGTAACAAAGTTAATTACGATACAATTGTTAAAATGTGATTCTTACCATAAATATTAAATAATATGTTATTTATTTTCTTGTCTACTCTTACTTTGGAATCATATAATACCATACTTATAAGGTGAAAACGCATATCTTTAAATTTTAAGGACCGATTTTCCATTGTAAAATTTATTTGGTAGATAAATTTCATAGAAACTAATTAATATATTAATAATTATTTCCACTGAATTTATATCAAATAAATGTGACATGAAATGAAAAAGCCGGCCCTTGTAAATAAATAAATATTTTACTATGTATATATTTCATGTAGTTCCCCCTCCGCATGCCACCAAATACGGCGCTAAACGTCACAGCTGCTTCCATCCTCCACTATTGATTTACCTTGCTTTCTTTATCTTTTCTGTAATGAATTATTACGTACGGTCATCAGCACTGAATAGCATTATCTATCAGAAAACGCACATATAATGAACTTATTACTCAATAGAAACAGAAAAATAATACAATTTTGTCAAGGAAATAAAAGAATGAATTAAAACTATTTTGAGTAAGTTTTGAACACAACTTTACTCAAAATTTAAAACAGTGTACACAATTTTTTAATATATCCTCTGGTTCAAATAACCACATAACTTTCTTATTTAATTTAATTTAATTTGTAAATGTTTTGAATTATTCAAGCAGTGAATTGTAAATGATAAATTATGTTATGTGAAAATATAATCATATTTAAATTTTCATTAAAATTGTAGGTGTGGTTTATTACCAAACGTATGGTCCGAATCTTAGTATTTGCAAGTACATGGTAATCTCAAAAAATGCAATACCATTGGGGACAGTTACTACTAAATAACCAACAAATTGAGAGAGTTAGCAAATATACATACCTAGGCACAGTACTTAACGATCAATGAGACCATTCGGAAGACATGCCGCAGTTAAAACACAATATCAACATTCCTCAAGATGACGTTACTGTTTAAGGACAAATGCTTGTAGCTAAAGCTTATAAGTGGACACAAAACTTCCCTGAAACTTGAAGCTAAATACCAATATCAGACTTCTGCTATGTGTTTTCTGTGTTGCTGTTTAGAATAAAATCATGTACTTTAATAGAGGCTCGAACAGAGGCTACTACCAAGATTCTGGTATACTGAAGAATCTTGAGCTGTACTTTGAAGAATGGGAAAGAAGCTTGATATAACACCAATACCAAAAACAAGAAACTTGGAATACTTTGGCAACATTGTGATGAACTAAAATCAATATGAACTCAAAGGAAATATTCTGAGAAAACGAGGATCAGACTGAAGAAAAATCTCTTGACTAAACAATTTAAGAACGTAGTTCTCCATGACAACGACAGGATCTTTCCGTGGCGCAGTTAGCAAGGTTATGAATGATAGTCAGATTGATCGTTTATCCAAATAACTTAAATTCGTTTTATTTATTTATTTCCAATTCTGGGCAAAATGCTCCACAAGAATTAAAATAAATTAAATTAGATTAGATTAGATTAGATTGGATTGGATTGGATTGGATTGGATTGGATTGGATTGGATTGGATTGGATTGGATTGGATTGGATTGGATTGGATTGGATTGGATTGGATTAGATTAGATTAGATTAGATTAAATTAAATTAAATTATATTAAATTATATTAAACTAAATTAATATTTCACTAAAGTAACTGAAATATTCTCCGTTCATTACCTACCAATAACCAAGCCTATCTGGATACAAGGGTATAACACCCAGTACCCACAGAAGTCAATGTTTACTATAGATACTTAATTGCGTTTTAACTTAAAGAGCAAAATATATTTGTGATTAAACTTTTTACTTATAACGCGATCACAATATAAAATTCAAAACAAATGAGGTTTTCAATTAATTGTTCTATATTGCATGTTCTATATTCATTACTGTTTCCAACTTTTCCCATTAATATTAAATACAACTTTCTTTAATTTACTTAAAAATAGATTTGTATGACCTACTTAACTGAAAATGAAATTATATTATTCAACAATAGTTTGAATTAAACACCTATAATTATTGTAAACATTGTGGTTATTGATAACAAGAACTTTAAATATTTAATAGTAGTCATTATAAATAAATTAACTATGTAAAAGCGTTAGTTTCGAAAAATATGTACAGCCCAAACACTAAATAAATTATGAGGAAAATTCGAATGTATGGTCAGCCCTTGGAAATTCCCTCTCAGAGAATATTAGTTTAATTAAAGAAAAAAATAACCAGCAGTTTTGTTTCCGGTATATCCGGTTGTAACAACAAAATGAAAAACCATAAAAAAAACTTGCAGTCAGTTAAAATTAATATGCGAAATCATCATCTCGATAGATTTTTTCGTTCCACATCAAGGACTAAGATGAAATTTCTTTGAAGATTATGAGTGAGGTAAGTTAAGTTGTTATCAAAAATAATAATATCAAGTATCCATTTTTGCATTCTACTTCCGTCCCAATACTCTGTAATATAAGTGTGATTATACTTGCGAATAAATAAAAAAAAATCTTAAATTTGTTAGAAATTCTTGAAATTAAAAAAATCCTTAAAAAGTATAGTAGCAAACACTCGAATTGAATTTATAAATCCAGCCATAACAAATACGATAAATAAATACGCAAATTGGTAAATAATCCGTAGTAAAAACAGATGAAATATTTGCCTTTACTTTTAGTTTAGTTTTAGACTCTGATAATGATTCTGAGGCTAAAACATATGTCAGACAAACCAGAATAAATTTGTGGATCAAAAAACCAAATAATCTTATTTAATCAATTACTATACCTAATTATTCACGGTGCTTCCAGAATTTCAATATTATTATCGATTATCAATGGATTAGTTCTGTTATTAGAATATGAAGTAAATTATAAATAGAAAATTTTTTGCATTTGATAATAAATAAATTATAAGCAATAGAATTTGTTTTAAACAGTTTTCATTTCGATCTTTTCAGGTACTGGATCGGTATAAAATTGCTATAATCTTCTTAATATTTTTCCCTCAATTTGTAACTTTAATATACTATTCATGTATAGTATGAACAAAACTGATCCTGGTATTGTTCCCTGTGGAACCCTGTAATTGTTACTTCTACAATTGCTAAGTTATTTGTGTTACGTTATGTTATATTGTTATAAATTGAGATCAACTTGTATCACAACTTTCTATTACGTTATGTACATTTCCGCTGAAACTTGGATTACAAAAAAGATAATATGCATTCAATAGTTGGAATTAAAAATAACATTATTGACTCAGTCACACTGAACATAATGTGCATATTATCTTTTTTGTAATCCAAGTTTCAGCGTTTTGGCAAATAGCTGGGAAAATAATTGTTTAAAAAGATATATGTTGTACTTATCTATGATAAGTTTTGTAAAAGTAGTAAATATTAATTAGCAAAAAATAATTTTTCACCGTTATTATTTTTCATTTCACTCTATATTTTACCAAGAAGAGGATACCTAATTTATTTTTAATTATTCTACCCTACGGAGAATTTCCACTATATAATTTCAATTATCCTGTTCTCTGAAACCATCAATGTTTATTACATTGGGGTTTACTAGTTTTTAGTTACTTTGGATCCTTGAATGAGCTATCTAGATAAAGCTAAAAGCAGAAACACCTGTCGATAGATGTTTTAGTTTTTAAAGTGATTGTTCAACTGGTCAGTACCTTTTGTTTTATTTATTTTTGGTTTTACTGAAGAGAATAGTTGGAATTAAAAATAGCATTATTGAGTCAGTTACAGTGAACATAATGTGCTATTTTGTAATCCAAGTTTCAGAGTTTTAGCAAATAGCAGGAAAACAATTGTTTAAAGAGATATATGTTGTACTAATCTATGATAAGTTTTATAAAAATAGTAAATAATAATTAGTAAAAAAATATTTTTCAGCGTTATTATTTTTCATTTCACTCTATATTAATTTATTGTTTAAACGGGTTGAAAAAACAAACAACCGTTCATTCCTATGGTGCACGGTTTGATTAAAAAAAAATTAAACAATTTATATAGGACAGCGGCTTAATACCCAAAGAAGGTGCGAGGACATATTATAAGGCTACCACAGATAGATAATTATAGACGATAAAAAATATTTCAAAATATGTCGAAAATAAAAGTTTAATTTCTACTTACCTGGTTTATATTTGAGAAACTAAAATTTGTTTTGTGCTTTAGAAAATTTATGCTTCTCGATTTGTTTACAATAAAACGTATTCTAAAAAAATCAATTTTGCTAAAAATTACGGCAGATATTTTTTTTCAGAAGTTGTAAAGTATATGGTATGTATTTGCGAAATTAAAAAGGTATTTTATATTGAAAAACATGTATGCTCACGATTTGTTTACAATAAAATAAATTCTAAAAATGATCAATTTTACTTAAAAAAACCGCTGCCAATAGGGGATCAGAACTACCTTCCTGTAGTAAAACTCGACGTGTGGGGGAGTTTATAATAAAAAAGTAATTTTTAACGTTTCAAAAAAGTCACATTTTGGCATTTCAAAAAAGTCACTTTGACGTTTCAAAAAAGTCACATTTTGACGTTTCAAAAAAAGTCACATTGATGGAATGTTGCTAATATTTTTTTTTAGACATTGGGACCGATTTTGCTCATCAACGAGCTCAATCTCTTTCTTGACCTCTAGAATGTGTGTACCAAATTTGAAAGCTTTATCTCAAAAACTGTAGCTGCTATCGCGAACCACACAGACAGACACACAGACAGAAAATTTTTTCTGTCTGAAATTTTGTGTATCGTCATAATTCGTCGAGATTCGTCCCGAAATGCATTACAAATTTTCAAAATTTTTTTCACGAATAATTTTGCGTAGGTAATGTATATTACCATCAATAGAATCGATCACTCTCATCAACTATAACTTCACAATAATATATCTATAGACATCTGTTGAAGCTTATATTATATTGTCTTCTTCAAAGGTGTTATGCTTAATAAACTACTAATATATTTTTTTAAATTAATGTATCTATTAGAATCAGTTAAATTTCAAATATATTACACATAGATAAATCTCTATTTTAATTTAAAATTTTTTAGAGAAATAGTAAATATCAGGAAATGCAGCTATTACAATTACTTATACCGAATGAAGGTTTTGTATGGGATTGATGCGAGGAAATAAAACGTAAATGAACAAAAAAAAACCAATACCACAGAAATTATTGCGAAATATCTTTAGATTGTATAAATATAAAATAATACAGTTTACAAATAATACGTAGTTAAAAAATAGTTTATTTTTATGCAATAAAGAAAGTAATAAAAATATATAGCATTCTAAATGAATATGTCTATATAGAGTACAGATGGGAAAATTCCCACTTGTCGAAATTTCACGGAAAGTTTTCGAAACTTTTCTTTTTTTTTTCTAATTTTCTCTGTATAATGTGCTTAACTGGAACTTGTCAAAAATACCAAATACGTGGGTTTATTAACTTTCAATTTCTAAATAAAATTAAATATTTGAAAAAATGTTTGCACATATTTATTTAAAAACGACAAAAATGAATGACTGAACAAATTATCAGAAATAGATATTCTACATTTTACCATTAATAGTCATGTTAATACGGGGTGTACTAACACTAGAAAAAAATTAAAGAAAAATATGGAAAAAATAAATAGCTTTGTGGCCAGTAAATCGTACATGAAGTGAAAGCAGGAGCTGATCCAGGACACTATGCTGACATACACATATCAAGATATGTTAAATTATAGTATAAGAAGAATGGTATGTCCGCGCGCTGCCAGTCCGGGTCGATGACGTCACTTAGCAAGGTGGGAGCAAGGGGCTTAAAAAAACATTTTAAAAGAAAACAAAACATCAACCGCAGAAATTATATATTCTTTAGAAGGGAACGTACTATTAAGCACGCTCAGCCGTTTACTCGGGGCATTTTGCTAGCATAGTATGCTTCTAAGGAATATATTATTTCATTGATATCTTCCCTTCTCTACTGAGTGACATCATCGACTGCGCGTGGACATACCATTTTCCTTATCATATATGATAAATTATATATTACCTTTTAATTGGCGATTTTGTAGTATCCAAAACAACAAGAGCAATACATATTTTACTGCGCACTACTAATTTCTAAAGTTCTAGTAAATTAGCAGGATCTGTTCTAGATGTTCAGGAATTAACTTTTAACGCTTGTCCCTCAAAATCCATTTATATGAGAAAAGCAACCTTTCAGTTTTCCAAGGAGATATATAAAATATATGGAGTTGAGAAAGTCCACCTCTTAACCTTTAAGGAAGTCCACAATATAACACAGTGTACGTAACCCGAGATTGATTTGTTAAACTCTCTCAAATTTATTTTTCACACGTTCAGTTGTCTCTTGATAACAGAAAAATGAACCGGCGTAAATCGAATACAATATTTACTTCATTAACTATTGCATACCATAATCTTCTTTTGAATGAACACAAAGCAAACCAAATCATATTTACCAATAGAAACTTACTTGGATATGAAAATCTGGAATCCACAAAATTTCTGGGTGTTGTTTTGGACCCAATCCTATCAAGGGAGCCCCACTAAAACTATGTATACAAAAAAACTTAATAAGAATATTTACTTAAGAAAACTGTACTATCTATTGCCTAAAGAAGCAATGCACACCAGCTACTTCTCACTCTTTCACTCTGTTCTCAAATTGCAATCATATCCTGGGGTCACTCTCCCCACAGTTTTCGTATCTTCAAATTCAAAAACATGCAATTCGCACTATATGTGGTTTGCCTTTTAGAGAAAATATAAAAATCAAATTTTCTGAATTAGGGATACTAACCTTATTCTCCGTCTATATCCTAGAATGCTTAATTTACATAAAAACTAATTTAAACAAATATACAATCATTTCTGAAGCACATAATCATCATACTAGGCAAAATAACAACATAAAAATAAATTATGCAAGAT
>JANEYF010002857.1:0-2500 GCA_029963845.1 Rhamnusium bicolor | reverse complement strand
TTTATCAAACAAAAAACGATTGTCCAGCTATGAATTGTGCTCACCTCCAACATCTAAAATTAAATAAATCATTAATGGACTTACGTTTTATTGTTTGAATGAACAAGTTCGAAGAGAAATGACTTTTTAAAGATAAACAAAAACTTGTGTATAAACAAGGATTACATACAACAAAAATACAATGATTTATTACCAACACAAATGTGTTATAGTAGTATTCAGCAAACTTAGTAAAAGTAAGATGTACCCACAAAAGCCGAGATTTTTTAAAGTCCGCGACCGATAAGATATATATATATATATATATATATATATATATATATATATATATATATATATATATATATATATATATATATATATATATATATATATATATATATATATATATATATATATATATATATATATATATATATATATATATATATATATATATATATATATATATATATATATATATATATATATATATATATATATATATATATATATATATATATATATATATATATATATATATATATATATATATATATATATATATATATATATATATATATATATATATATATATATATATATATATATATATATATATATATATATATATATATATATATATATATATATATATATATATATATATATATATATATATATATATATATATATATATATATATATATATATATATATATATATATATATATATATATATATATATATATATATATATATATATATATATATATATATATATATATATATATATATATATATATATATATATATATATATATATATATATATATATATATATATATATATATATATATATATATATATATATATATATATATATATATATATATATATATATATATATATATATATATATATATATATATATATATATATATATATATATATATATATATATACAGAGATGAATTAGACGACTGTCTAAGTTAAGAACAAAATTATAAATTAACTTCGGGGATGCAGTCAACGGTTTCAAAAAGGAGACTCTTTTTCAAATTCAAGCTTTCGAAACTTTATTGTTTCTTCCTCAGGAATTCTACAAAATTGATATTATAATAATTTATTAAAAATGTTTAAAGTACTTACTAATTTGAGGTTTAAATTTTAAATTGACATGTCTTAAGGACTGGAAAAACATTTTCACCACAAAAATAAATCACATTAGTGAACTACATACTACTAGGAAGTTAAAATCAAAAATGCTTGATTAAAAATTTTGTATCAACCACTACGAAAACTGAACAAATAGCAGTCAACTACATTTTTTGTTGGTTAGTGAAAAAACATCGGAATGTTTACAAAAACCACAGATCCAAGTCTGCAACAGAGTGAGAGGGCTGTCACTTGTCCTCTCCCTCTGTTTCAGTCCTGGCAAATGTGGATGCCACCACACCAGATCAAAAAACTACTAATTCGCAAAAGTACTATACAGGGTGTTATTTGTGTTATTGCTATATGTTCAGTGAATGTAATAAATAAGTATATAATATACTGAGACCTTCGATATCATTTCTAGCGTTCATAGCGTTTGGTTCGTTAAAGATGTGACACCATTTCTAGAAAAGTCCTTTTATGAAGGTTCTTTTCGAAGTCTAAAATCTTAACATCATCATAATTAAGATTGTGGTTTAATGATAAGACATGTTTAGCTAACATCGATGAATCTTTGTTAAGTCTAACGTCACTTCTGTGGATGTAATCCTATCTTTAACTTTTCTGCTAGTTTGACCGAGAAATAATATTCTTCGCAGTCCTTTCTAGAGTACAATACACCACATTGAGTAATTCTTAAAGTTGTCCTTGTCTTTCAACTTTGCAAAAGGTTATTGATGGTTACTTTATTATTAAATGCTATCATACTTTGGGATAATTTGAAAGACAAGTTCCTAAGTTAAGAATACTCCATGTGCTATATTGGTATCTCTGAACAGGACTACGTAAGAATAGTTTTATTTCTCGGTCAAACTAGCAGAAAAGTTAAAGATAGGATTACATCACACAGAAGTGACGTTAGACTTAACAAAGATTCATCGATGTTAGCTTAACATGTCTTATCATTAAACCACAATCTTAATTATGATGATGTTAAGATTTTAGACTTCAAGAACCTTCATAAAAGGACTTTTCTAGAAATGTGTCACATCTTTAACGAACCAAACGCTATGAACGCTAGAAATGATATCGAAGGTCTCAGTATATTATATACTTATTTATTACATTCACAGACATATAGCAGTAATAAATAACACCCTGTATAGTACTTTTGCAAATTAGTGGTTTTTTGATCTGGTGTGGTGGCATCCACATTTGCCAGGACTGAAACGAGAGGGGAAGGACAAGTGACAGCCCTCTCACTCTGTTGCAGACTTGGATCTGTGGTTTTGTAAACATTCCGATGTTTTCACTAACCAACAAAAAATGTAGTTGACTGCTATTTGTTCAGTTTTCGTAGTGG